>JAXGGA010011749.1:0-41255 GCA_038373865.1 Uloborus plumipes | reverse complement strand
CCTATTGACTCCGTACCTGGGCAGCAACCCAACCACTTGGACACTGGTCGAACTGTTGGTTGCTTTATCCAACAGGGAATTCCACTCGTTCCTAAATTCCTCATTATTACTACGGCCTACATCGTTCGTTCCCACCCATAAAGTGACCATATCCTCCTTATCAAATGTCCCCCTCTTCTCTGCAACCTTATTTACATCCTTCACCCGAGCCCCTGGTAAACAACACCTAGCCACCTTACGTTTTACCCTCCCGATTGAATTTCCCACCTCACGCACCATAGAATCCCCCAATATTACCCCTTCGTCTCCCAGTCTGTCTCCTTACTGCTAACTTCCCCCTTCTCCTCTGGAATAATCCCACTAACTAACTCACAGCTAATGCCCACATCCTTTTTAATAACTTCCCCTTTCCATCTGAATTGTTTACCTCCTCTGTCCCACAACCTGAGGCTATTTGGGCCTGCAAAATGGTCATCCTATTTTTTAAGTCCAGGAGCTCAGCACACTTAGTGCAAGTGAAATCATCCTCAGAAATGGACTCCTCTTTTCCCTCATACAGGCAGAACATCTGACAAATGTCGCAAGAAATCCACCTGCTCCCCTTCCCATTCTTAACCTCTTTCAAAATGCATATAACACCCATAATAACTCAAATGATCCACTTATACAAAAGCAATACAAAAAGACAAAAGTGCAAAATTTTAAGAGTAACTTCTAATAATTAAAATAAGAAATCATTTGAGATAAAGATACAAAGAATGCAGATAACTAAGTCAGTAGTAAATAAAAATTAACTTGCTACACCCAACAAAGAACACAGGCCTAACAACAAAGGAATCACCACATTTTAGGATCCATGTTTAACCCGCGAGCACTCGCACGGGGCCTCTCAGGCCCGGTCATTATTTAAATTCGCTGCCAAAAATCACCGATTCACCGGAAATGGACGAGGTCCACAGTAGCTGCGTTCAATGTCACCTTCTTACTGACCACATGTTTTTCAGGAATGTACAGACCTTTTTTCCCCCAAAAAATATCGGTTCGGGCCTCAGAGGCCCGGCGCGAGTGCTCGCGTTTCTCATTCTGCATTGAGAACGCGAAGAAAGAGGTTGCAAAATGCTTCGCAATTTGAGTTATAAAGATGAAATGAAGAGGTTGTAGACTTTGTGATTAAAATTTAGTGTTCAAAACACAATTTTTTCTGCTTTAAAACTCAATTTCTTGAAAAACACCGCTCCGGGCCTGCGAGGCCCGGCGCGAGTGCTCGTGTGACGCAAAGTAGCAATTTGAGTTACAAAGATGAAATGAAGTAGTTGTAGACTTTGTAATTAAAATTTAGTGTTCAAAACACAATTTGTCTGCTTTACAAACTTAATTTCCTGAAAAAAACCGCTCCGGGCCTGTGAGGCCCGGCGCGAGTGCTCGTGTGACGCAAAGTAGCGCGAGTGATCGCGGGTTAATGGTGTTATGAATTGCTAAAAATGTTCTCCTTTCTAAAACTGTTAGATTCCCTGATAACTTCATAAAGAAAGATTCAAAATGTTCTTTAATAATAACAAGTTGCTTTAGACTTAGTTGTTTGCCTAAGAAGAAAAATTGGCAGATTATTTAAACAGCTAAATAAAGTTTCTTTAAGGTTTTTAAATAAAAAGAGATAAATGTAGTCTGCGCCGCTTAATTGAATCAGCCGTTTAAATGGATCAAATCGTGAAAAACAGAAGAAAGTCCGGTTTTATTGAGTTAGCTGCTTTATTGAATCAGCCTCTTTGTTGTATCAAACCTATTAAGAACAAAGGTGATTCATATAAGCGGTGGCTGGCCACTGTAATAAAAAAAAAGATAAATAAATAACGACTGAATTGCTACTAGAAATTGTCCAAGACACGTCGGCTTTCATAACGGTTTCTAGGGTTCTTGTTTTGAATTATGATCTAACAAAATATTGTACAGCAAATATATACTCAGCGATTGAGTCAAAACAGCATTCATAACAACGGCATGAATGGAAATTTACGTCTTATTTGAAATATCAGCTGCCCACCGATGCTTCAATTATACGTATAAATATTTGTCTTTAATTTTCCAGATAGTAGTTATTGATGTTTAAGATTTAATCTGATTAATCTTTACATTTTTTACAGTGGTACCATTTCTGTAGCTCGGCGCCTAGACCGGGAGGAAGTGTCTGCCTACTCTCTTATCATCAGAGCTGCCGATCCTAGTCAAATGGTATATATCTGTCTTTCTGTTAGTTCTTTCCGAAAACACTCATACTGTGTCTTAAATTCCTAACATCTAAGTTAGAACAGAAAAAATCTGGTATGGACGCCACACAAATTTCTTAGTAGATGCCTTAAGTGCCAAAATAGTGCTAGGAGTGAGCAAGATAACAATTCAAACATTTACACCACTAGTTTGCATCGAAAGAATGCAAAAAAAAAAAATGTTCAACAATGCTTATTTTTTTAAATATTTTGCCGATTTTAACATCATACAGTGGATTTTTTGAAAAATGTTGGCAATAACGCCAAATTGAACCCAAATTCAAAAAATAAAAAAAATTCGCCAAATTTCTCGCCAGTTTGGCGCTATGGCGCCAAGTTGGTTTCCAACACTTGGCGACCAAAAGTTGTCTTCTTCTTTCCTAAAACACTCATTCAGAGGTTATTTGCATTCACAATTGAAAAAAATTTTTAAAAAAATAGCAGTAAAAAATGAATAAATAAACAGTAGAAAAAAAATTGAATTTACGCATCGGGAATTCAAATTGTATTTTTCCTAATCACGAGGTGTGCTAGGACCCTATTCCCATTGAGATATATTTCCTTATATATCTAAAGAATTCCCAAAGTGGCACCATTCTAAAACCAACCCAAAATCACACCGTTTTTCTCTTTTTAATTTTCGAAAACAAATTCAGCCCACGCGACCGTAAAAACTCGTGACACAAAATTTAATTGAGCGAGCGGCTCTGAAATCTAAAAAGATTCTCTTTAATTTATTTTACTATTGATTATCGAATTCATGAAATTTTGCATCAGATCTCTTTTTATGCATTCTCTCATGAAATTTTTCATGATATTCCTTTATTAGGAAAAAGAGGTGGTTAGTTGGCTAACTATGGTTGAGTGAATGCATATAGCAGTTGTGATTGCGCTATGAAAAAACAACAGCAGCAACAACTAGGGAAACTCTGGGGTACCCCAAGCTCAATGGCGCAAATCGCCCCCCCCCCCTCCGAAAATTTTCACAACCCTCTTGTGCTTTTTATTTTTATTTTTACCCCTCTTTTTATTTAATTTATTTTTTTAAATATTTATTTATTTTTTCAAATATTATTTATTTATTTTTTTAATATTATTTATCTATTTATTTTAATATTATTTGTTTTTCAAAAGTTCGAATTATACGCAGAATAGAATCGCCTTTTTTTCCCTTCCAGACTTTTCAAGCACACACACACGCACGCGAAAAAAATAAATAAATAAGAAATAAAAAAAATAATTTAAGTTAAAAAAGCAAATTAATAAATATTTTTTATTAAAAAAATCAGTAAATAATTTAAGTAAAAAAGTAAATTAATAAATAATTTATTTAATTATTAATTGAAATAAATAAATAAATAAGTTTTTAAAGAACCAAAAATTTTGATGGCGCAACTTGCGCCCCTGTGGTCACCACTGGTGAAACTTGATTAATACGAAAAGAAGCAAAATAGGCACATATTTCAAAATTTTCGCCGAATCAGCAATGTGTTATCCTTCAGTACTTGTAAATTAGATAATACTTCAAACGCAATTTGACAGAGAACTAAAGTATGAAATTGTTCCTGTTAGTATGAAATTGTTCTCGTTTTGACTTATGGGCTAATTATGTGACTTCAATAATTGTGGTTTCTTCCTCCTAAATCAACATTTTCTTTTTTCAAAATTTAAAACTTCGTTTTTGTTCTATTTTCGGCAAACCTTTCAAAATTCTAGAAGTTTTATGTCCTTAACTTATCAAGAGATTCCACGTTTTTGGACTGAACAAACGTCTGGCGCAGTATAGCCTAATAACCCAAGCAGCACACTTCGTTTTTTAAAGGTTGTAAAATGGTTATTAACGTTGTAACAACCGCTTAAAAACGTTTAAAGGTTATTTGTGCTACCTGGGAAGGCTCTTGCGCCATAAACCCCAATTCGACCAACCAACCAACATTTACTTTTCCTCATTCTTTAAGTAAAAATTGGAATTTATCATACAAAAGCAAGTAATAAATATCTTTATCAGGGCTGAAACTAATAAATAAACTCTTTAGTAAAACAAAAAAGCAACGTCTAAAACCATTTCTTGCTTGGCACTGAAGAAGGAGGCTTTATGGTTTTGAAACATGCTTGCCGATTTTTAACTTGACTTATTTGTGCTTTTAGACGTTTGCTTTTTGGTTTTTACTCATTTACGCACAAAGTGAACTGTTTTTAAATCAACTGTTGTTTTTTCACAGTTCACGACAACAGTGGTCGACATACGAGTTACTGATATTAACGACCAGAACCCCGTATTTCTCCAACCGGAGTACACTTTTAGGGTGGACGAAGGGTTGCCTGATGCTTATGTTGGAACTGTACAGGTATACAATTTTCCTATTCCTATAACTTTAATGCCAGACTTGTCTGATTAAAAGTTGAATACCGTGCATTTATATATCCATTAGCTTATTACCCAGCGTTACCCGGGTGCTGATTTTATCTCCATTATGCAGTGAACTCTCACTTATGCGCCTGCCAAAAGGAACCAACAGAAAAAGGCGCATAAGTGAGAGAGACGTATAAGTGAACAAGCCTCTTTAAAGGACTAAAACGCAACATAGGTTCTAATGAGAGAATGAATAAGAATGTTTCTATAGAAAAGGGACATATTACTACGGTTTGGCAATGACTGTAACGTAACTACAATGATAAAGAGAAAACAAAAAATGTAGCATACCTAATTACAAACTGCTTCCTTTTAAAACGATCCATAATAGGTAATTGTCCCTCTCCGAACTCTAGTTCATGCGGAAAAAATGCCTTCCGTGAGCAATAAAGGCGAAAGATTAAAGAGGAAAGTGAAGAAAAATGCTTATTTTTTAAAGAAAATAAATTTTTTTTACATTTTACGGAAAATTCGGCGCATAAGTGAAATATTTATCTTTAGAGCGACGCATAAACGAATGATACTATCATTATTTTGCTATGGAATGTGCTGGGACCATTGAAAATCGTCGTATAAGTGAAAAAGGCGCATAAATGAGGCGGTGTATAAGTGAGAGTTCACTGCAGTTGTTTTTAACTTATTTCACGCTAAAATGCAATAGCCGAGCCTTAAACTAATAGTTCATTGTTAATCGTTATCTTTGTTGGAAAAACTCCTTTTTAAAGGTTTCAAATTTTATCCATTTGTATGCTTAACCCATTTATGCCCAAATTTTTTTTAACAATTTTTTTCAACTTTTATCTGCTTAAAACTCTTAATTGGGATGGTTTACATACATTTTAGGCTTAAAATAATTCACCGTTGCCATATTCATTAAGTTATTTAAAGTCCTGTTTATGGGATATTTTGCAGATTTGTAAGCAAAATACGGCCTTACTTGACTTTGCTCGTGCAAAGTAACATTATAGAAGGCATCTGTGATATTTTAAAAAACATACTTTTAAATAGTTTGATTTTATGAAAAAAAAAGGCTGCAAAAAAAACTTACTTTCCGTGGCTACCCATGCTGGATCGTTGCTTGACTGATTTGTCTGAAAATAGCTGTCAATAAATAAACTCTGATGTCCAAATTGTGGCTCCAACTGGTTTTCTCAAGAAGAAGGACTATTTAACTTGTGAAAAAAAGCTTTAGTAAAATGATATACCCATTACGGGTTTTTGTATGCAGTAACTAACAAGCGTCCCGTTTTTAGGACATTGGGCATAAATGAGTTAAAAGTAGTAATTTAGTCATACTAAGGGAGTCATACTTGAGGGACCATATGCGAAATCCTTCAAATTCTTGATTTTTCAAAACGCCATAACTCGGTCAATTTTTGTCGTAGAACAGTGATTTTTTTTTAGTTTTAAACGTTACAGTGTCAAGAATGTTTTACTAAATATGATTGATAGGACTGGGGGGCTGTATAAAAATTTAAATTTCGTAACTCTTTCAAAATTTGATTTTTTGAAAAACATTGAATAGACCCAATATCCTTTCATAATTTGGAGATTTTTTCCTAAATAAACTATATGCTTATCTCTAACGGTTTAGAAATTAGCTATTGGTCCACGATTGGAATGGACACCCTGTATATAGATGGATTCCTATTTTTTCTCTGCTGCTACATGATGCAATTTTTAATTTCAGTTGACTGATATATTTAATTTTTATTTTTAGGCAAGAGATGATGATGTAGACGTAAACGGGGAAATCACTTATTCTTTGTCTGGTTCAAAGTAAGTAACTATCCCTGTCCCCGTTTTTATGTTTTCCCGTTTGGTACGCTTATCATAGGTCCGAAGAAAAAATATAAAACCGAGGTTCCACATTTGCTAATTAATTTATGAATTGCTCAATTTGATTATAATTCAGTGGTGAATCCCCCCCCCCCCGCAAGCTCAATGGCGTAAGTCCCCCTCCCGCTAAAATTTTTCACAACCCTCTTGTGCTTTTTATTTTTATTTTTACACCTCTTTTTACTTCCTTTTACGTAGTAAAGGAAGTATTGTGATCGCGAAAAAAAAAAAAAAAATGACTCAAATTTGATTCTAAATTTTGATTTTGCTCACCCCCGAATGAATGTTCAGTAGTTTTTTCGACCTGTCAGCACGTGCATATGTACCTACCAACATATAAGCAGCCGAAAAATCCTTTTCAACCACCCCCGAGTTAATTACGACGCGTTTTCTCGTGACGTCTGTATCTACGTATGTGCGGATGTGGGTAGCATAACTCAAAAACTATATGCCGTAGAAGCTTCTAGCTTGGTATGTAGGCTCTGAGGAGGGTCTAGTTGTGCACATCTCCTTGTGGTTGCATTCGAATGTTTCCAAGGGGGTGTTTTACCCCTTTTTCGGGGTAAATCAGTCTTAATTTCAATGCTGACTCAAGTGATATGAATTAGCGCGACCACTTGGCGATATGTCGCCAAGCTTTTGGTCGCCAAATGTTTGACGCCAACTTGGCGACAAATTTGGCGAAAAAATTATTTTTTGAATTTGGTGTAACGTAGTAGCTCCCAGACAAGTAAAGAGTTCACTTCTGGGCTAAGTATTTATTATGCAATTTTACAAAATACAGTCAATTCGCGATAACTCGAAGACCGATAACTCGAATATTGCTATAACTCGAATTCCTTATTCGGTCCCGATCCCTTTGTCTTCAATTCTATGTTAATATTCCTCCATATCTCGAAGTTTACTTCCCTTAACTCGAAGTTTTTTTGAAGTGACTAAACATTTGATAGCTAAAAAGCTGATAAAAGTTTGAAGTGAGAGCAGGAAATTTTATTTATTCTTCTCTTGGGGGGTAAGGGGGGATTGATTCAGGGAAAATCTGAAGTCAAAAGAAGATCTGTTGAAGCAATGTGCAATAAAGGAATAACACCTGTAGTGGTTCTTGCTGTATCGTTTGCATGTATTGCGTCTGCAAGGAATTTGATTTCCGAAAGTTTTGCTTCTTCAATCTTCAATAAATCATGACAGTGGCATAGGGATCATTTAATTTAAAACAAACGACTTTTAAACCAGTTGATAAGGAAAATTTCTTTAATGTGAATTTAAGAAATGTGATTAAAACACTGAGGTTTCCAACGAAGAGTATATACAAACCATGGAAGAAAATGCATCTATTGCCGGGGAAGAACGATATGTGAAAAAGCTGTAATATTTACCGTTTTTTAAGTTATAAAACTGCTCAATGCAGCTTAAAATGACGGATTATCCCTTAAGAATGAAATATGTATAAAAAGAGGGATTTCTTTTTCTTTTTTTCTTAACGTTTTAATTCAAATAGTGTACACTTTAATTAATTTAACTTGTCAGTTATCTATACATTAATTGAATATTCCAAGTTTTTATTATTAAAATGTTGGAAATCGATAAGTCGAACTTCCGATAAGTCGAAGTTTTTTTTCGGTCCCTTGAAATTCGAGTTATCGAGAATTTACTGTATATACAACGTACAAAACTATACTAAACGAAAGCTTTTAACTTTTTCGTATTGGTCACGAGGTCCAGTCACTGAAGTGACTATTAACAGGGAGTGTGGTTCCCTCACAAATCCGGGGACGGTTTCCGCCGGATAAAAATACCGTTTCCAGTCTCCTGACGGAGACCCAAAAATCACAACCTAACAGTCTGACATCAAGTCAAGCTCTGCCCGAAGTCGTTGGACAAGCTGACCAACCACTTGGCCACCGTGAGAAATAATACCTTTTCCCACGGTCAGCATAAAGGTCTGGCGTCCAGATGTCGCCTTATCTATTGACACAGCCGTGGGAGCCAGCTCCGGAATGTGAGATTCCCAGGCTGTGGAAGAGGCTACGTTACATTGGGTTCAACTTGGCTATATTTTGCGAAAAATTCACTGAATGATATTAAAATCAGCAATATTTCGAAAATTAACCATTGTGAAATATTTTTTGCATTGTTTCGTGGCAGATTAGGGGAGTAAATATGTGAATTGTTACCTTGCTCACTCCAAGCACTTTTTTTAACACTTAAGGCAACTACTAAGAAATTTACACGTAAAAGGAAGTAGTGTGGGTCCATACCAGATTTTTTATTTTATTTCCTTCTTTAAATATCATTTATTTGTGCCTTCTTAACGTTGCAATTTTCTCTATATAACTATTATTTATATAATATAAAAATATATTTTTAAAATACTAATTATGCGCAGAATAGAATCGATTTTTTTCCCTTCCAGACATTCCAAGCACAAACACACGCACACAAAATAAATAAATGAATAATAATAAAGAAATAAAAGAAATAATTTAAAATAAAAATTAATGAATAGTTTGAATGTAAAAAAATCAGTAAATAATTTAAATTAATAAAATAAATTAATAAAATATTTAGGGTGAAGTGGGGTAATTGTGTACCTGTTTTGAGGAAATTCAACTTCTTAAGTCTCTGGTGGGGAGGGGGGTATTCAGAATTTAATTTTTTTTATATCATCTCTTAGCGGCGTTTCTCTAGATTACAAATCACCCAAAGAATTTAAAAAAAGCTATTTTTTTCATGGTTGTATTGCTATGTTTTTAAAACCATCTCTGAAGTACACATTTGCCCCACAAGTTGGGGCAAATGTGTACGCCGCATGAAAATCCTATACAATTCAGTTGTTTTGCTGTTGGGCCAAATAAGTACAAAAGAGCAGTTAAGGACAAAAAATTCTGTGTATGATTTTTTTATTTCCGAATTCTCCAGCGGAAGCTATGCACTTTTTTGTTGCCCACCTTCTGTTCTCTCTTAATTGGTACAGTTTACAAAGGTGAAAACAAAGTACAAAGCATAGGATTAAAGGGGAAAAAACGTCTTTAATAGCAAAATTGAAAAGAACATGCTAAAATTTGTATCTTGGAATGTAAAAAAAAAGGAATTATAGTGGCGAGTCCTGGCCAAAATGAGAATAGCAAATTTGAGTGAGACCTTCAGCAACTCTGCTAACCCATGTTGTAGGAGGAAAATTTAGCTGGGAATATCAAAACACCTCTTTTTCCCTCAGATGGCTCTGGAAGCTTGGTGACAATAGCATTGCCATCGATTTCGCTAATATCTTCAGAGTGAGGGTAAACGAAAGTGTTTTCTCCATTTTTTTCAATTAATTTATTGTGAGGAGGTCAATCAAACATTTGGGAACAAAAATATACGCCCTAATAAGATTGTAAAAGTCTAATAAGGAGTGGGTGAATGTGTATTCTATGTAAATTTTGCTTAGGGCAAATGTTTACTGTAGTATACATTTGCCCCAGGAAAAAGTACACATTTACCCCGTGACTGAAAACAAACCGGGGTAAATGTATACCCCAACAGTATGTATAGGTAAACATTAATTCAACTATTCTGCAGCCATTAATGAGGAAAACAACTTACCTTCAAGTGATTTATCCAAGAACTAATCAAATTTAGCTGAAAATGGTGATCCTGCAGCACTGTAAACAAAAGTCCACGAAATGTGATTCACAACGAAAAAAAAACACCTGACGAAATGGAGGCAGATTGATAAAGCCTTATTATCTGGACATAGGTGCAGCCATCTGAGAAGTGATCACTAACCTACAGGCTTCCAAATGGTGCCACTAGATAGCAGCTAGCTTCAGTTTTTCCCCCTTTTTTCAAATGAATACACATTTGCCCCAAGTACGCAATTACCCCACTTCACCCTAAATAAATAAATTAGTTAAAAAAAAACTCCCCCGAAAATTTTGATGGCGCAGCTTGTGCCCTATAATCCCCCCCCCCCCCTGTGGGCACCCCTGGATCCGACGATAAAATACAAAATCGGTGTTGCACATTTGCAAATTAATCAATCACTTTCTCAAATTTGATTATAATTTTAACTCTTTCCTTACACTGTAAAAAATTAATGTTGTTTTCACAGTATGATGATGCTAATTTTACAGTAATAAACTGTAAAATTGCTAACTTTACTGTAAGAAACTGTAAAATTGCTAACTTTACTGTAAGAAACTGTAAAATTGCTAATTTTACAGTAATAAACTGTAAAATTGCTAACTTTACAGTAATAAACTGTAAAATTGCTAACTTTACTGTAAGAAACTGTAAAATTGCTAACTTTACTGTAAGAAACTGTAAAATTGCTAACTTTACTGTAAGAAACTGTAAAATTGCTAACTTTACAGTAATAAACTGTAAAATTGCTAACTTTACTGTAAGAAACTGTAAAATTGCTAACTTTACTGTAAGAAACTGTAAAATTGCTAACTTTACTGTAAGAAACTGTAAAATTGCTAACTTTACTGTAAGAAACTGTAAAATTGCTAATCTTGCAGTTTATTACTGTTCGTTTTACAGTTTTAAACTGGAACCTCGGCTGCCAGTATTGTACAGTTGTTTTTATAGTACAGTGAACTCTCACTTATGCGCCGGCCCAAGGGACCAACAGAAAAAGGCGCATAAGTGAGAGAGACGTGTAAGTGAGCAAGCCTATTTACAGGACTAAAACGCAACATAGGTTCTAATGAGAGAATAAATTTCTATACAAAAGGGACATATTAGTACGGTTTGGCAATTGCTGTAACGCAACTACAATGATATAGAGAAAACAAAAATTGTAGCAGACCTAATTACAAGCTGTTCCCTCTAAAACGATGCATGATGGATAATTGTCCCTCTCTAAACTCTAATTCATGCGGAAAATATGCCTTCCGTGAGCAATAAAGGCGAAAGATTAAAGAGGAAAGTGAAGAAAAATGCTTATTTCTTAAAGAAAATAAATAAAATTTTTTTAATTTTAGGAAAAATTCGGCGCATAAGTGAAATATTTATCTATAGATCGACGCATAAACGAACGATACTATCATTATTTTGCTATGGAATGTGCTGGGACCATTTAAAATCGTCGTATATGTGAAAAAGGCGCATAAATGAGGCAGCGTATAAGTGAGAGTTCACTGTATAATACAGCCAAATTTTACGACAATAAACTGTAAAATTGCTACCTTTACAGTAATAAACTGTAAAATTTTAGTTTTACAGTTCATTGCCGTGCACTTTACAGTATGAAGTTGCAACTTTTCTCAATTCATAAAAATTATTTTTAATTTTCTCAATTTGATTATAATTTATCTCTTTCCTTACTCAGCGATTTCTACCTCGACCCCAAATCTGGCGAACTACGGACCATGCGGGCGCTGGATTTCGAGCGCCAATCAAAGCTCCACCTGGTGGTGACGGCGAGAGACGGAGCCCCTGACTCCCGGCACGGCACGGCGTCCGTTACAGTCCTGGTGGGGGACGTACAGGACGAGAAGCCTGTGTTCGAGAAAGGACTGTATGAAGTTACTGTACCGGAGAATGAGGGAAACTACGAGGTTCTGCAAGTGAAGGTAAGGCTAATGGTGTTCTAAGACAGGGCAACTATTCCTAGCTACTTAATATACAGGGTGAGTTTGATCGAATCTGCCATACGAAAAGGGGTGATAGAAGAGCCCAAGTGGAGTATAGAACCACCCATTAGCGGTGTCAATTCTTAACCGTAACCGAGTAATATTATATTTAAGAAAAATTCGCAAAAAAACAAAATTTTCAGAAAAAGACCAATTTCTGAACTTCCTGTCGGACCTACATACAAAATAAGTACATATTTGGAAAGAGCAGACAAAATCCTTTAAAATGACACTCTTTTTATCAAGATAGTCGCACTTCACAGTGAGTTACAAGCTTTCAAACACTGGAAACACTCAAAAATGAAATTTTATCAAACTTTTCAGTCAAAAATTTCAGAAACAACCGTATGAGCTACAACCGGTCAAATGCACCAAAAACTTTCCCATTTCACTAGCTTTCAGATGATACAACAGAAAATCATATTGGGCTTCAAGTTCAGCAGATATTCTGACTTTTGTTTGAAACAGTATGAAAATCGCCCTTTGTCAGAATATGGAAACCAGCAAAAAGTCAGACATTTATGTTCTAAATTTTCTATTTCATGTAAGTGTACTGGTTTATTTATTCAAGAAAAGGAAAATTTTATAACTAAATATTAAATTGTAACACTTTATTAAGTTAATAATCACAACAGAAGATAACGACACGTAGAAACAAAGGAAGCATTAATGTAACGCGCTTTTCACAAACAAAAATTCAAAATTAAATGAGTTACACTAACATCTATGAGTACATTAACATGTAAACAATCCTCAAAATTTCCCAGAGCTACTGAAATTATCATCCCCCCACACCGGATAGATGCCCTTGGCCTTTTAAGAGCAAAAACTACCGTCGCTCTCAATGAAATTTCATTTCTCATTTTTGCTACTGCTCCATCAAGCCAAATGCGCAAGTGCTGCAAACTGGTTGCATATGAGCAGTAAACTGCTTGTTTCAAGAATTCCCAAACAAAGAAGTTCACTGGCGTCAGGTCTGGTGATCTAGGTGGCCAAGGAATAGGACCCAAATGACAGGATGAATGGACTCAATGAAATGAAATTTCATAGAGAGCGACGGTAGTTCTCGCTCTTAAAAGGCCAAGGGCATTTATCCGGTGTGGGGGATGATAATTCCAGTAGCTCTGGGAAATTTTGAGGATTGCTTACATGTAGATGCACTCACAGATGTTAGTGTAACTCATTTAATTTTGATTTTTTTTTTTTTTTTTTTGTGGAAAGCGCGTTAAAGTAATGCTGCCCTTGTTTCTACGTGTTGTTATCTTCTCTCGTGATTATTAATTTAATAAAGTGTTACAATTTAATATTTAGAAATAAAATTTTCCTTTTCTTGAATAAATAAACCAGTACACTTACATGAAATAGAAAATTTAGAACATAAAAGTCTGACTTTTTGCTGGTTTCCATATTCTGACAAAGGGCGATTTTCATACTGTTTCAAACAAAAGCCAGAATATCTGCTGAACTTGAAGCCCAATATGGTTTTCTGTTGTATCATCTGAAAGCTAGTGAAATGGGAAAGTTTTTGGTGCATTTGACCGGTTGTAGCTCATACGGTTGTTTCTGAAATTTTTGACTGAAAAGTTTGATGAAATTTCATTTTTGAGTGTTTCCAGTGTTTGAAAGCTTGTAACTCACTGTGAAGTGCGACTATCTTGATGAAAAGAGTGTCATTTTAAAGGATTTTGTCTGCTCTTTCTAAATATGTACTTATTTTGTATATAGGTCCGACAGGAAGTTCATAAATTGGTCTTTTTCTGAAAATTTTGTTTTTTTGCGAATTTTTCTTAAATATAATATTACTGTGTTACGGCTAAGAATTGACCCCGCTAATGGGTGGTTCTATACTCCACTAGGGCTCTTCTATTACCTCTTTTCGTATGGCAGATTCGATCAAACTCACCCTGTATTTCTACACTTCAAAAAATGAACTGTTGTTTTTAGAGTATAATTCTGGCTGCTGACTGTAAAATGCACAGTAATAAATTGTTAAACTAGGAATTTTACAGTTTATTGCCCTAAAATTTAGCTGCGTTATACTGTAAAAACAACAGTATAATGCTGGCAGCAGAGGTTCAAGTTTAAAACTAAAATGCACAGTAATAAACTGTAAAATCAGTAATTTTACAGGTTATTACTGTAAAATTAGAAAGTCTACAATTTAATACTGTAGAATCAGCAATTTTACAGTTTATTACTGTAAAATTAGCCTGCGAGAGACGGAGCCCCCGACTCCCAAGCATGGCACGACATCCGTTACAGTCCTTGTAGGGGACGTAGAGGAGGAGAAGCCTGTATTCGAGAAAGGACTGTATGAAATTACTGTACCGCAGAATGAGGGCAACTACGAAGTCCTGCAAGTGAAGGTAATTTATACCTACACTGTAAGAAATAGGTGCTGTTTTTACAGTATAATGCAGCTAATTTTATAGGAAGAAACTAAAAATTTCTAATTTTACAGTAATAAGCTGTAAAATTGCTGCTTTACACCGCATTCGTGAGGGCAAACAATCTGTGCCTCAAGAAACATGTTGCTTTTTCGATTGCTACTTATTTCCTAGGTTTTTTTTTTCCATTATTACACTACATTGTGAAAACAGTGTAAGGGTGAAACGTGGCAACACCCTGAAGGGTTCCACTTCACTCCCTATGGCACCCTTGAAGGAGCGATATGGAGTCAGATGGCACACTGTGGGTTCCTTATGGCATGCAATGGGTGACCCATGGCACCCTAAAGGTCCCACAGGGAGCCTAATACCCCCTTCAAGGGTGCCATAGGGAGTCCAGTAGTACACTTCAGTTGGTGCTACAACTTTTCAACCTTAAAGGTGCCACATGCAGCCTGTAGTTTTAACAGTGTATGTACTATATTTGAAGTTAAAAATCAACGTAAGTAAAGCACAAATAAGGTAGAAAGTACAGCAAATAGCTATTTAAAGGCTACAATGGAGCCCCTTCCTCAGTGCAAGAAGCTCAGCAAGCAACATGAAAGCTGTAAGAGAACTGAGCGTGAAGCACGTGGACCCCGATACTTATACCAAATGGGCCAGTGCGCATGAACTCACGGCTTTCATGTTGTTTGCTGAGCTTCTTGCACTGAGGAAGGGGCTCCATTGTAGCCTTAAAATAGCTATTTGCTGTACTTTCTACCTTATTTGTGCTTTTTACATTGATTTTTAACTTCAAATATAGCTCAGCACAAAGCTTATTTGATTATTTTTCATTTAGTGTATGTACTATTTTGATCTTAAACATCTAGAACAAGTGACGTTTTATATTACAAATATATAAAAAAACATTTACAACATCGACATTTCCATATCATCAACCCAGGCCCGAGACCCAGACTCAGTAAGCAGCGTCACCTACGTCATCAAAGAAGGGGCGGAAGGAATGTTCGAAATGGACTCTAGTACGGGGACCATCCGCACTGTAGGACCACTGGACTACGAGCGGAAGTCGTCCTATAGCCTGGTGGTGGGGACCATGGAGAACGACACGCCCGATCCCAGGGCTACGGCCACCGTTGCCATTTCTGTCGAGGTAAAAGGATTTGTTCTTGAGTGTACTATACTGCAAGGTTTCTTGGCCAAAACATCGTGACGTCAGCGTGACGTTAGCCTATGAAAAACGAGCTAGATAAAACGTCACAGCCTACTTGACGAATGAGAGGTGATCGCTAACTGCTTGTGAGCTCTTGTTGGCTCCACCCGTAGTGACGTCACTGCCAAGTTAAGTTGCTGCGAAGTATAGGTACATCAAATAATAGATGTTATCAGACTATACTACACTGCAACGTTTCTTGACAAAAACATCGTGACGTCAGCGTGACGTTTGCGTGACGTTAGCCCATGAAAAAGGAACTACATAAAACGTCACAGCCTACTTTGCGAATGAGAGGAGATCGCTGGCTGCTTGTGAGCTCTTATTGGTTTCGCCCGCAGTAACGTTCAGTGTCAAGTTAAGTTGCTGTCTATACTACGCTGCAAGGTTTTTTGATACTGGGATCGTGACGTCAGCCAATGAAAAACGAGCTACATAAAACGTCACAGCCTACTTGGCGAATGAGAGGAGATCGCTAACTGCTTGTGAGCTCTTGTTGGCTCCTCCCGTAGTGACTTTCAGTGTCAACTTAAGTTGCTGTCGGTATAGTGATGCGGCATCGATGTCGATGTTTTGGAAACATAAATTTTTCAGTAAGAACATCGATGTTTTTACCATCCGTGTTTGAGGGTCGATGTTTCTCCAACATCGATGTTTCGGGTTCGATGTTGCTTTCGATGTCGATGTTTTATATTACAGCAAAGAAAGCCAAAGAAAAATATACGATAAGCATACTTATTGAAAAGTTCTTTCAATGTTCTTTTTACATTTTAACAAAAAGCAATAAAAATATGGAATAAAAAATATTTCTCTTTCTTTAACCATTAGTTGCAATATCTAGCAAACTTCAATGATTAAAAACATCGTTGTTTTGCATTTGATATTTCTTTTGATGATGTTTTATATTTCAGCAAAAAAAAAAAAAAAAAGTTTTATGAAAATATGCGATAAAAAAAAAGTTACACAGTTAATCGACTGTTGCAGTACATATCTCAATAAAAAAACAATTTCTTAACTCACATCGATACCTTACGGTTGATGCTTTACCAGGAGACAAAAGCTATAACTAATGGAGTGGTATAAAGAGGCCCTTGTACCGGGGAGGAGCTGAATAACTGTACCTTCAAATGTTTAGGCAATTTAAGAAAAGATCGATGTTTTGGGGGTTCATAATGGGATGTTTGGGGTTCATGGGATATCATAAGACACCAATAGAGAGCTACGTAGAGCCAAACGGCTCTTTCAAGGGTGCCATAGGTAGTCAATTGGCACCCCCCAGGGGGTGCCGCAGGCGTTCTAACGTTTCAACTTCAAGTAGTCTTGTGCAACCTGTAGTTTTAGTAGTGTACAGGATGCCCACAAATAACTGACGGTTCAAAAAAAATTATTACTGTAATGCAAGTTTCTATAATGATAAAATAAATATTAAATGAAAGTATCATCATGTTTAAGTGTTGTTTTATATTCTCGCGCCTTTAACTGTAACCACGGATGGCAATCTTTTTGGAAAGGCTTCTGCAGCGGCACGCACCTACAGAGGCACTCTTTTACGGGCACATTTTATTAATTTTTTTATTCGTACACTTCACTTTTTTCACCACTATGCCTTACTTCTACACTACCTGTTTCTTTAAACAATTTTAAAGTTCTTTCAATTAATCTCTTTGACATTAAAATACTTCATTTTTTTTTAAAATCCTAATTCCGCTTACCTTTTAAATGCAATTCGAGAATTAAACGGCGTTTAGCATCCATCTTGATAATGCAAACAATGAAACGGATTTTAATTCAAAGTATCGTCTGCCACTGCTCATAGAATTAAACTAAATCTATTAAGTGTTTCCAACAGTAAAAAACATCTTGAATGTAAATTATGCACAAATAAATTTTGCCATCCATTATTTCTGTTCACCCTGTATGATCTAATTGGGAGTTTTAGACATTGGGAGTTTTTACTTTTATCCTCAATGCAGCCCCGTGCAAAAGCCGGGCGACACAACCAGTAATAGAATGAAATAAAATATTGTAAAAGTAGAGATGTGCTCAGCAAAACCATTCAAACCAAAGGGAAAGTGTACAAACGTGAAGTGATATTCCAATAAAATGAAAGACATTTTCCATTTCAGGATAAGAACGACGTGGCCCCTGTATTCACTAGCGTGCCGTTGCCAATTCGGTTGCAAGATACGGTGCCCCTGGGGACTGTTGTTACCACTGTTGTGGCTTCTGACGCGGATGGCACGGTGAGATGTTTTGCGTTTATATTTTGTTTGATTGGCTTTCCATCTAATGACTCACATACTTGAAAAAGACACTATGCCCATAAAGTGTTTTTTTTTCTTCAAAATTTACTGCATATTAAAAACATTTATTTTAGAAACAAACTAAAAATAACGAATTTTTTGATCAATACCGACGCCTCCTAAATACTAAATGCCTGCAAATTTCTGGTTTTTAGCACAGAGAAAAATTTCGTTCTTGATTAACGATACCCTGCCATCTACCGGAGTTAAGAGAAATTAACGATTTGCTCATTTCTATATTTAAATTTAAAAATCAACCAATCAACAAATTTAATTGGAACATTGTTTGGATCCATCGCACATAGCTTCAAAATGCCCTTGGTTCAAAAAGCACTGCCATCTACCGGAGTTCTTCGAGAAATTAACGATTTGCTCATTTCTGAAATTAAATTTAAAAATTAACCAATCAAAAAATAAAAATGGCCTTATCGGATTGCCGCAAGGTGGCGCTTAACGTGGAACCAACGACGACCGTAGCAAAGCAAATGTACTAGGCATTTAGTATTTAGGAGGCGTTGTCAACACTGAGCCTAGAAATGCCTATCTTGATTAATTTAAGTATAATATTTAGATTATATTAAAATATTTAATCTTGGTCAGTATCTTGTTCAGAAATTGCCGTCTTCCCTTCTTGATAACTTATTAGGTATTAGAAATAAAACTATACGTGAATTTCACACTATTTGTTTTTTTTTATATTTAGAAGATCAAAAATAATGATACCAATCCATAAATTCAATTCAATATCAATTTAAAAAGTTCAATTGTTCATGCTGTTTCAAAATTTGCAGATTAAGAATTGTTTTAGGAGGTCACAGTGACCTCTCTTCAGGACTTCCTGATTCTATGAAAACTAAAAGTAAATGTAGGTGCTATGTTTGAATAAAGAATAACAGTAAAATGATTCTTTGAAAAAACCTGGAAAAGCCGGTTTTTACCCGGTTAACCGGGGACGACAGTATATCGTGATATATATCGCTCGACACACATCGTGTCATATATCGCGTCTATCTTGACATTTTTCGCTTGACATATATCGTGATATATATTGCTTGATATATATCGTAATACATATTGCTTGACATATATCGTAATATATATCGCTCGACATATATCGCTGATTTGTCGCTTGATATATAGCGATACTATATGTATTGCTTGACATATATCGTAATATATGTCGTGATTTTTATCTTTATATATCGCTTGACGTATATCTTGATATATATCGCTTGACATATAGCGTGATATATATCGCTTGATCTATAGCGATATATATATTGCTTGACATATATCGTAATGTATATCGCTTGACATATAGCGTGATATATATCGCTTGATGCATAGCGATATATATATTGCTTGACATATATCGTAATATATATCATGATTTTTATCGAAATATATTTCTTGACATATTTCGTGGTATATATCACGACATATTTCGGCGAACCTTGCTCCTAATAAGGTATTGCCGATATGACGAGACGATTTCTGTTTCAGGCTCCGGGCAGCGAAATCCGGTACGAAGTGACCGGCAAAGAGAAGGCTCCCAGTTATTTCCTGATAGATCCAGAATCCGGCCTGATCTCTGTAAAGGACGACTTGCGGAAAGAACCGGATTCCGAATACAGGGTCAGTTTGATTTTTTTTAAAATTATTGAATGAAAATAGTTTTTAGTTATATTTCACAATAAGAGGATAATTTTTTTCGATCTTTCAAAAACGTTTGAAGCTTCATGTGGAATTTTACTTTACTTATTACACTTTGTGTCGCTGTTTTTGAATAAATTTCCATTTATTTCTTTGTATAACACTTTTTATTTTTTATTCATTTTATCTTTTTTAACTGTCTAGTTAACATCTTGTAACTTTATAAATAATAATAGGGAAATTATTTTAAAGAAATTTGATAAATTTTGAAGATAAATTTTGGACAATAAATGGTCACTCAGAAATAAATTAGTAATTATTCTTAAAATTGAAATTGTGAAAGGAAAAAAAAGTGATTTAGAAATTAGTAGTTTTAAAAATATTATTCATAACCATGAATCGGCTTTGCCGATTAATCGGCCAACAATCGGTAAATTTGCATATCGGCACATCCCTAGTATCTATAATAATAAAAGCAAGTGTAATGTGTCTGTCTGTCTGTCTGCCTGTCTGTCTGCCTGTCTGTCCATTTGTCTGACCGAGCTCTCCAGCCAAATCTATCGCACGCAGGGACCTGGAATTTTTTACACGGAAGCACAAAGGGGCTGGCCAGCAGACCTCGAAGCCCGATTTTCGATTTTTGAATTAGAAAAATTTTAAAAAATCTATATATATAAAAGAAAGTCGTGTTAGTTACACTACTTATAACTCAAGAACGGCTGTACCGATATGGCTAAAAATTGGTGGGTACGTAGCTTAGAGCCAGGAGACGGACATAGGCTATAATTTATGTGTGTCAGTTACATAAATAGAAAAACTGTCTTATTGACTAAGCCTTTTTACTAAGCCTTTTTTGACACCTCCATGGCTGAGCGACAGCTACACGTTCTGGCAGCTACCGGTGCGCAGTAAACAGGTTGTAAGCTAGCGGTGCGTTGAGTGTTATTTGACTTTTTTGTGAAGTAAATTACAAACAAACGCGTTACTTCCCTTGAAATTTATATGTGATAAGCTGTCAGAAACGATTGCTCATTCCTAGGATCCCGATAATCCCAACCGATATGCCGTTTGAATTTAAAAGACTTCAATTTCCGATCCGTCTTGCATTTGTCATGACATTTAACAAATCACAAGGCCAATCCTTAAAAGTTTGGTTTTGAATCTAGAATATCACCGTTTCTCCCATGGTCAATTATATGTGGCATGTTTACGGGTCGGAAGACCATCTGTGTTGTTTCTTTTTGCACCTGATAATAAAACAAAAAATGTTGTGCAACTACATGTCGTACGCTACGATTCGTGCCCCCCGAATTTCGATTTTTGAATCTATAATAATAAAAGCAAGTGTAATGTGTCTGTCTGTCTGTCTGCCTGTCTGTCCATTTGTCTGACCGAGCTCTCCAGCCAAATCTATCGCACGCAGGAACCTGGAATTTTTTACACGGAAGCACAAAGGGGCTGGCCACCAGACCTCGAAGCCCGATTTTCGATTTTTGAATTCGAAAAATTTTAAAAAATTATTTATAAAACTTCTTCTCGAGATCGCTGCTCGCCGATAGCTGATTCCGGGGTTGCACCAGCTCCTTTTGAGAAACAAGACGTCATAGTTTCTATTCGTGCGCCCTTCAAAACCCACTGAATAGGGGGGGGGGGCACATAGTCAATACTTGCTGCGCTATTTACTACTCTGTATTCTTTAAGTGCACGGGAGATGGAGTTCCTTTTTTTTTTTATTTATTTGTTTTTTTTTTCCTTTTTCTTTCTACCTACGGGGAATGTAGTGGGGGGGGGGGAACCAGTCTACATGTCGTACGCTACTATTCGTGCGCCCCGATTTTCGATTTTTGAATTAGAAATATTAAAAAAAAATGTATTGTTTTTAGGATTATTTCACGTGACGTCATAGTTTCTCTATGGACAGAATCCGCTGTTTGACGTCATAAATTCGTTTTTCATTTTCGGGAATGGTTTTTACTGTAGCAAATTGGCAACAGTCGTGCAAGTATACAGCGTTTGCTGCGTTTGCTTCATGATTGCGTTGCTACTATTGAGATTTGTTACTATACACACTACTATTCCTGCGCTATTCACTTATCTGCATTTTCTAAATGCACGGGCAACGCCGGGCGGGTACAGCTAGTATAATGTAATATATAATAAGTAAGATATACAGGGTGTCCACTCCAATCGTGGACCAATAGCTAATTTCTAAACCGTTAGAGATAAGCATATAGTTTATTTAGGAAAAAATCTCCAAATTACGAAAGGAATTTTGGGTCTATTCAATGTTTTTCAAAAAATCAAATTTTGAAAGAGTTACGAAATTTAAATTTTTATACAGCCCCCCAGTCCTATTAATCATATTTAGTAAAACATTCTTGACACTGTAACGTTTAAAACTAAAAAAAAATCACTCTTCTACGACAAAAATTGACCGAGTTATGACGTTTTGAAAAATCAAGATTTTGAAGGATTTCGCATACGGTCCCTAAAGCGATCTCTCGATTACGTCATGAAACAATGCAAAATCTTGATTTTTCAAAACGTCATAACTCGGTCAATTTTTGTCGTAGAAGAGTGATTTTTTTTTAGTTTTAAACGTTACAGTGTCAAGAATGTTTTACTAAATATGATTGATAGGACTGGGGGGCTGTATAAAAATTTAAATTTCGTAACTCTTTCAAAATTTGATTTTTTGAAAAACATTGAATAGACCCAAAATTCCTTTCGTAATTTGGAGATTTTTTCCTAAATAAACTATATGCTTATCTCTAACGGTTTAGAAATTAGCTATTGGTCCACGATTGGAGTGGACACCCTGTATATATATATATATATATATATATAATAAGTAAGATCTCTTATTTTCTACTTTTCAGATTGAAGTGATCGCCAAGGATATGGGAGTTCCCGCCCTATCAGCCACAGCCACCCTAACCGTCTATGTGGAACACATAGCCACTGTGGCTCCCGACTCCGGACTAGGTTTTGCCGATTCGCTTTACAAGTAAGAGAAACTTGAAGCTCTAATTAGTTTAGCTTGTTGTTTAAACAGAAATCATTTGCCATTTCATTGTACAAATTGCAAAAAATCCCCTTGCTTTTGCTGCTAAAAGCTGCAAAAACCTTTCGTAAAGTATACAATCGAGTCATGTTTTCATGTAATGTAATTAAAAAAAAACATTAACAGCATCGAATTATGTTTTTCGCAATGACTATTTGCGATAGGTGTGTGTGTGCAGTGGCGCCCCCACGAGGGCAGCTAAGTGGTTGAAGTTGATTTAGCATTTTTATGTTATCCAGTGCCCTCTTACTCTTATTGGGAAACGATTTTCCTCATTTCTAAAAAAAAAAAAAAAATTAATTTTCGATTATTTCCCTAGCAGCATAATCTCATGAACCGATGATCGGCCATTCATCGAAACCCGATGAAATTCTCATTGGCCAGTGATCGGATTCGATGAGTTCTCATCGGGCATTGCTCCAATATGTCTCATCGGCCAAACAGAATCCGAGCAGCAAAATCCGATGAGTTTTGCTCTAAATACGATGAGATTTGGAGCAATTTACGAGCAGTGCTGTCCCGTGCGATGAATTTAGGATCAATTTTGGATGCTCGGCTAATTGTCATCGGGAAAGTTGATCGGAAGGATATCGCTTTCCGATGAAAAGTAGCTCATCGATAACCGTGCTCGGATACTGATCGGAACGATGTCATCGTGCGTTACGGGATCAGTTTACGAGGAGTTCGATGATCGGCCGAGCAAAATCCGATGAGTCGATGCTACTATGGTTGTTTTCTCGTGATTGTAAATGAAATATTGAACCTAAAGACTTCTGTTTGGGCTTAAATGAGAGCTGATTAAATGTAACGTAATTACATTTCAATTTTCTGTCTTGTAGAATAGGAATTAATGTTTATATTTGGTCAAATATAGGATCGAAGCATATTTTTTTCATTTTTTTGCAAGCAATGACCAATTTTTGAAGCACGATATCACCTAAACTAATGGTCCCACAGAATGCCAACTTATCTTGTTGTAAATATATTGTTCTCTAAAATGGGTACCTACATGTGCCATCAAAAATTGCATATTTTAGGAGTATCAAAGAGAAACACTAACAAAAGCCGGTAAATTTCGCAGTTTTTCGCGAATTTCGCAGCGAGCACAGGTTTTAGAAAAGTGCAAACTTAGATTTAGACCACCCCAAGTGACCCAAACAACATATTAACAATTTAGAACTACATCGTAATTTAGGATTTTAGCTCTTGTTTTGTACATTATGACTGGACTATATTTACTGCAAGGATAACTGAAAACCTTTTCTCCCCTATTATAGCGTGGAGGTGGCCGAAAGCGCTCTGCCCAACACACTCATCAAGAACTTGCCGGTCATCAACAAACCCAGGGGCAACTTCCCCATCGGGTGCCGCATAGACAGAGGCAACGAGGAAGGTAGGTGAACTCTCGATTATCCGGACCGCGGATTATCGGATAGAACACATGGATACCGAACATCGGATAATCACATGAAAAAGATCCAAATTATTTTTCCAGTCAATTTGATTAACTACGCAGAATCCGGGAATAATTCTTCTTCGAATGCTATAACAATAGTCAACGCTCTTCGACGAAGCATTTTCAAATTGAAACAAAATGGCACACATAATAACGTCTAGAGGAATACGATTAAATAACATTAGCATGTGATGTTTTTTGTAAAGTAACTATCCAAACGACGAGACACAGATGTTCTCTTTTCCATGCTAATGCGAATAATACAAGTCGCTTTCATAGAAGCTTAAACATGCATATTAATTCTCGATGACTTTGCGTTACTTTTGCTGCGCACTTTGATTCAGTTATGAATCATTTATGCTGCCGAAAACTCCGTCGTTTCTGCGCACGCGCCAAGTCTCTTCAGACTGTCTCTAACTCTCTCGTTCGATATATTTCAACCACAAAACCGGGTAAATTCCGTTTTTTGTTTCTCCAACTTGGTAATTCACGGAATAGTTCCGTTTTTTCAAGTAAAAGTTCTGTTTTGAAACGAAAACGGAAATTTACTGTTAAAATCAGTAAAAATCTTCCTGAAAATTCAGGTTTTTTTAACAGTGTGGTTCCCAAGGTATGTTAATTGCTGATTTTATTTCTTCTTATAAAAGGTCTTTTTAAATATTATATCATAGGCAGAAAAAAAATTTAGTAAAAAAAGTATGTACCCCCTGGGGTCTATCGTCACTTTTAAGGGACGATTTTTTTTCCTTAATAAAAAATTTATTTTTTACATTATATTTTTTAATCATTTTTCCTGTCCATTAAACACTGCTTGTAACTAGCATAAAAAATATCTTTGGAAAAAAAATGTCAGCCATTAATGGGTTAATAAAGGTTGCTCAAAAAAGATTTTTGAAGTAACAACTCATATCCATTATAATGCAAAAGATTTCTCATTTTTTGTTCAAGTTTTGTAATTTTTTATTCAGAGGTAGCCCGTGCAACGCCGGGTTCCGCAGCTATCTATCTACTTATATTAAAAACTGAGTATCTTTCTATCTATCTATGTCACGCTTCTTTCTCCTGAACGCCAATGAACTGAAAGTCGAACCAGGTACCGATAGATAGGTAATTTTTCAGGCTTCTTTAGTTTCAATTGATATAATTATACGATTTTAATTAGCGAAGATATCAATTAATAAGTAGTCAAGTTTAAAGCGATTAAGCCTAATAAATGATTAAATATGAAATCCATTCTTGCAAACCGTCGTTGCTATGAAACAGTAATAACAATGATAATGAGAATTTTGAATGAAGGCTTAACTAAATCAAACACGAAACTCATAAGCGGGCCACTTACATAGTATTTTTATCGCTAGCTACTTGTAATATTTTGGAACATTCATTTGTTGAAAAGCCATCTACTTATATTAAAAAATGAGTATCTATGTCTGCTTTTTTCCTTTGAGCGAGCTGAACTTACTGAAACTTTCCTTACCATCTTGAAAGCGCGAAGCATCTCAAAAATTCGAATGATTTTTTTATATAGGAAAAAAGTAAAGGCGTGAAGCGCCTGTTAGCGAGCCGCCTTGGCGGGGAGTACTTTCTTGAAATTTTCCTCACTACTTTCAAGGCACGAAGTGCCCGTGCAATGCCGGGTCACGTGCGTGGTATGTCTTTAAATCGAATGAACATTAAATTATACTAAATAATATAAGTTCAGAATGAGGTAAAAGTTAGAGAGGGGGCACGTTATGCATCAACACGCCGCAGGAAGCTAATCTAGCTGCCCTGGCAGCTAGTAGTTAAAACTAATAAAGACTGAAAAATTACGAATCTATCGGTACCTGGTTCGACTTTCGGTTCATTGGCGTTCAGGAGGAAGAAGCAGGACATAGATACAAAGAAAGAAAGATAGACACTCAATTTTTGATATATGTAGATGACTTTTCAACTAATTTATATTTAAAAAAATTGCAAGTTGCTCGCAATGAAAATACTACGTACGTGGCCCGCTAACGAGTTTCGTGTTTGATTCAGTTAAGCCTTCGTTAAAAATTCTCATTATCATTATTATTGCTGTTTCATATCAACCACGTTTTATAACAATAGATTTCATATTTAATCATTTAGGACAAATCGCTTTCAATTTGAGCAAAAATTTGAAGATTTTTCTCAATTTCGTAAGAATCCCTTTATCAAATCTTATGTAAATTAAAACTAATGAAGCCTCTGAAAAATGACGAATATATCGGTACCTGGTTAAACTTTCAGTTCATTGGCGTTTAGGAGAAAGGTGCAGGACATAGAAAGAAAGAAAGATAGATAGAAAATTACTCAGTTTTTAACCCATTAATGCCTAGCGTCCCTTTTTAGGGACGGTCCCAAAAAGGGTCTGATTTTCCTAAAGTCAACATTTCAACCAAAATAATAGTGTTTTATTAGTACCTTTTGGTATTGTTTCAATTCGTTATTCACAGATTGCAGCACATAACCATTGTAGAGTGTGTTCTGTAGCAGTTTTAATATGATCTTTATCAAAAATGACATCGTTCACAATCTCAAAAAAAAAAAAAAAAACCTAAGTTTTCAAAGTTACTCCCAGCTTCCCATCTTATGTTAATTGCTGATTTTATTTCTTCTTATAAAATGCCTTTTTAACTATTATATCGTAAGCAAGATCGTAAGCAGGAAAAACTTTGAGTAAAACAAGTATGTACCCCCCTGGGGTCTATCGTAACTTTTGAGGGACGATTTTTCTTTCCTTAATAAAAAAATAATTTTTTACATGATATTTTTTTTTTATTATTTTTCCTGTCCATGAAACACTGTTTGTAACCAGTATACAAAATTTGGAATAAAAAGTCAGGCATTAATGGAAATAAAAGTCAGGCAAAATTCAGGCACAGCATTTTTCATTAACATATAAATAGATGTTAATGAAAAATGCCGTGATATTTGCCAATCAGGGACAAGATCAGGTGCAGCGTGACGCTTTGTTAAAAAAGGGAGAGGGGTCAAAAATCTGAAAAAAAAAGTGACATAATTTATCGACAGTCCCTTATGTACTTTAAATTTTTTGCTCTACAGTAAATTATTGCATCTAATCAAATTTGCCAATTACACTATTTTTATTCCCAGGCTTGTTCTACGTGGTGGAAACCAACCACAGGGATTGCGAGTTAAGATTGAAAACTGGAGAACTGGATTATGAGAGGCAGAACAAGTACATCCTCACGGTCCGACTCGTCACCATTGGAGGGCTCATAAGTAAGCATGATTCCCTCCATTTTTTTTTCGTCACCTGTCTTTATTATAATTGGAATTGCTAATTACTTCATATCAGGCTTGGAGTCAATTACTAGAAAATGTAATCGATTACGATTATGATTACGAGCTTGAAAAATTGGAGATTGCGATTACGATTTCAGTCTTCTGCTGAATCGCAACAACGATTAGACTATGCAATAAAGGTAATCGATTACGATTATTATATGCTGATTACGATTTCGATTACACGATTACAGCTTTCGAAGGAATATATTATATATATATATATATATACAAAGGAGGATCCAGAAATTTTCGTTAGGTTGGGGGGGGGGGGTCAAGTTTCAGTGCACTTATTAGTTAAGCGGAAGGAAAACGAAGCATGTAAAATTTAAATCTTCGTTAAAGTATCACACAATATTACACAGCTAGTAATATTTTTAATTATATTCTGTGAAATTAACCATTAATTTTTTTTTGTCAGATGACACGATTACACGGCTAAATTACGATATTGAAAGAAAGAATTGCGATGACACAAGAAATACTTGATTGAAATGACGATTACATGATTACGAGTGTCCCATTTCCAAATTATGAATATGATTCCAAATGCAAAAAAATTTTAATTGATTACGCGGATTACGATTACGTAGTAGGCGATTACTCCAAGCCTTGTCTCAAGGACATTTCCACAACTTTCCTCACTGATTATGAAATTTTTTTCTTCACATGTCTTCATTATAATTCGAATTACTAATTACTTCATATGTCGGAGTAATTTTTTTTGGAATAATCCTCCATCATCAAAGCAGTATCACATCGATGTCGATGTTTTGGAAACATCGCTGTTTTTTTTTAATATCGATATTTTTGCTATCGATGTTTACAGTAGATGTTTTTCAAATATCGATGTTTCGAGTTCGATGTTTTTCTCGATGTGGATGTTTTGGAAACGTCGATGTTGTTAAAATATCAATATTTTACTATCAATGTTTTTCAAGCATCGATGTTTCGATTTCAGTGTTTTTCTCGATGTCGATGTTTTGGAAGCTTCGATGTTGTTAAAATATCGATATTTTTACTATCGATGCTTTACCGTAGATGTTTTTCAAACATCGATGTTTTTGTCGATGTTTTATGTTTCAACATAAAAACTTACGTAAAAATACGCGATAATTATATTTATTAAGAAATTTAAGTACATTGTTCATCGGAAGTTGCAGAATTATTCTCATTGGAAAAAGTTTTCCATGATTTTTTCTTATATAGGTATTTTATATCACAGCAAAAAATTTCGTAAAAAAGATCCGTCTTTAATCTGCAGTTGTTCTTTCTCTCTCTCTCTCTGTATATATATATATATATATATATATATATATATATATATATATATATATATATATAAAATAACAGAATTGTAGGAAGAAAAACGAAGAGACCACACCAAAAGCCCATAGATGCGCAAAGCAGCTAAACTACAAAGCCAAGTATATAAAACAACAAATAAAAAATAATAATAATAATGAAATAGAAAATGGCACAATAGGAGAAGTGAAAGGAGAAAGGTTGAATCCAGAGCTCATCAGCCGTGGGGGATTCAAGAGTGGTCGAAAGACCAAAAAATTTAAAAATAACTATAGAGAGGATGTTTTAGTTCAAAGTATGCAGTCTACAGATCATCATTGGGCAAAAGCACCAATGTGAGCCTGCAAACCGTACATTAAAACAAAAACCTAAAACTAAAAGCAGGGGTTTCGCCTCGACCGATTAGGAATAAAATTCCCAAAAACCGGCCACCCACAGGACGGTCCTGCTGTGAAAATAAAAACATCTCACCTGAAGTTCCGCGCGACAAAATCCAAAATCATATCCAGCAAATCAGGAGGCAGTCCAGTTGTCAAAGTAAAAATGTAAGGTAAATCCGTGTCCAAAAAACAAATCCTAATACGTTCCAGTCTCCATTTACACGTGCTCAAAAAATATCCATCTCTGCAATCCAAATGGTTTCTTCCAGCGATTTCATACGATTGAACAGTTAAACAGTTACAGTGAAGCAAAGTCGTTATTGAAGGTTATACTTGAGCAAACATTTTTAATTAGATTTTTTGGAAAATTGTTGTCAAATAGTTTATTTTTAAGAAGAGAAAATTCTAAATTAAAAGCAGTTTCAGTGTTACAAATTCTTTTAATTCGCAAGGCTTGTGAAATAATGATGCCAATGAAAACTTTTTTGCTAAGGCAGGAATTATAATCTTGTAGGCTATTGACTTTGAATTGGAATTCACGTCTTTTATCATAGATCGTAGTGCAACAGAAGGAGCCAATTTCTATGTTAATGTCCAGGAAATTAAAAAACTTTTGATTATGACTGGTTTTTTTAAGCGTTAAGGAGTTATGATAAATAGTTTTGCTGAGCTCAGAGAAATTGGAAAAATTAATGCATAGAAGATCATCAATGTATCTACAACAGAGAGGTGTAGAGGAGGGGTTTTCAATCGAAAATTTTCTTTCATAAAACAAGAGAAAAAGGTTGGCAAGGGTAGAACTAAAATTAGCTCCCATTGCAATACCATTGATTTGTTGAAAACATGAAGTACCATTTTTAAAAAAATTATTGAAAATGCAAAATTTAAACAGATTAAGAAAAAAGCTTTCATTCAAATCGAGTGTGTCATTCACAGAGCTAAAAAGCTCAGACACAGTGGAAAAAAGTTCACAAAGGGGGATGTTGGTAAAGAGATTTTCAAAATCAAAGGTTTCAAGGCTATTTATGTCTAGCATATTGAGCAGATTGATCACTTCAACGCTGTTATTAATAATCCAAAACCATTTTTCATGTTGAAGTTGAAGTTGTTCCAGAATTTTTTTGAGAAAATATTCAAGTTTTACACTAAGAGTTTTCCCAATAGTGTTGGTGGCAGAACAAATAAAACGGAACCCAACAGGTGTCTTATGGAATTTAGGAATGGCATAAAGGTAAGGCAAGGCTACAGAATCAGGTCGTGGCAGTTTGAAAAGTTTATAAGCAGCGATGAATTTTTTGATGATGGAGGATTCCTTAAGTGAAGAAATTTTGTAAGTCGTGGAATTTTCTAATTCTGATTTAATAATATTAGCATATAGTTTTTTTCAACAAATAGAAAAATTAGAGCTGGCTTTATCCACAACAGTAAAAACATAGGCCTTTAAAAGCTTTCGAGTTGTGCAGTTTTTGATTCCACACAACTGTAGAAATACTACGCTTTAAACCAAAATAATGACTTCCAAATAAATCACGTCCAGTTCCTAAAGCATCATTAATACGATTTTATTAGTTTCACGTGTGTGTTTGCTTGTTTGTTTGTATGTATGTATGCAACTCTGAATAAAAGACAAAATTCACGTTCTTTACAAATATGCAAGTAATATATTTAATAATATTACAAGTGCAAGATATTCAATAATTTTTTAAATCTTGTTTTTAGTTTGATTAAATCTAAAAGCGTATTTTCAGTTTTTTGAAACTATAATTTAATTGTTTTTTAACCAGGCAACACCCGCCTTCGTACGGAGGTGGCCGTGTTCGTGATGGACATCAACGACAATCGGCCCGAGTTTCTGTATCCCCTGAGGTACTCGAGGATATTTGGAGACAAGTACATAGCCGCCCTCTCCCACGACGCCCCTCTGGAGACTGCCTTCATGCAAGTACAGGTGAGCATATCTGCTGTTGTACTTTGCTTCACAGGCAAAATGCAAAACATTGTATACTTTAGTTTGATCTGAATTTTGGTGCAATATCTGTTTTACTTGATGATTTATTTGCTTGATGATATTTTTGTTTTATTTGCTTAGTGTCCCTCCCCCCCTTTCCGATGTTGAACTATAGCTCACACCCTTAAAAGTAACAACCTTCCGTGCTAAGTTTTTATGTTCATGGACTTCATTTTCTTTCTCAGTAAGAAAACAATGTCTGTAGTCAACATTTTTAGTTATTTTGATATTGAGTCATTCCATAGAAATGTCAACCTCAGCCGAAGAAAAAAAAAATACCGCAGTGAAAAAAGTATCAAAAAAAAATTATAAAATTGTTGCTTCACAACATGAGCATTCATTTTCAGGGTTGCAAAAATGTTACGTTTGTCACGCTGCTATTTTAGTTGAAAAAATATCTACTGTCAGTAATTTTCTTTCAAATTCTTAGCAGAAATGATACATAGATACCATATTGTACATTATAAATCCACCAGCATAACTAAAAAATATTTTTTATCCGTTAGTTCTAGGGGTAAAACAGGTAAAAACAGTTACAAAATCAGCTCTGAATGTTATGTTAGTTTGCATGGAATGACCCTATTTAAAAATTTAAAAACTATGATCTATAAAAAAGGCAGGGGATTTTTTTTAGCGGGCCGAAAAAAAATTCAATTTGGTAACACATTAGTGAGCTTAAAAACTTATTTTAGCATGAAAATTCCTTCAAAAGCTCATATAAGTTTTCATACAATAAGCATTGTCTGAAAATACCTTTTGTAACTTTATGCACTTACTTTAAGGCTCATGTATTTTGGAAAATGTGACTTGACTTAGCATTATCTCATGTTGTATCATGAAGGCCCTTAATATTATTTTTACTAAAAAAAATTTGGAGTAGAAAATGTATAGGAATGAACTGGGATGGACAAAAAATTATGATTCTGCCAGAGGACTAGCATTCCTCTACCATTAGAGCAGGAATTTGAAACTGGAGGGAGCAAGTTCAATCATTGGCTTAAATCCTAAGTCACATGGTTCAAGTTTGACGAATAGAAGCCACGTTTTATGGATGGCACAATTTCTTCCAACATTTTTCTGAACATATATCACATGACTCGGTATCATTTCTTAAAGAATTGAAGGCTTCACTCTCGCTACCTTTTACCCATTCTGAATGATTTACTGGTGCTTAGATCAAAAAATTCTGCTTAAAAATAAATATCTTTAACCCATTAATGCCTAGCGTCCCTTTTTAGGCACAGTCCAAAAAAGGGTCTGAATTTCCCCAAAATGAACATTTCAACCAAATAATAGTGTTCAATTAACAGATTGAAGCCCATAACCATTGTAAAGTGTGTTCTGTAGCAGTTTTAAGATGATCTTCATCAAAAATGACATCGTTCACAATCTCAAGAGAAGAAGTCAAGTTTTCAAAGTTATTCCCAGCTTCCCAGTTTATGTTCATTGCTGATTTTATTTCTTCTTATAAAATGTCTTTTTAAATATTGTATCGTAACCAGAAAAAAATTGAGTAAAAAAAGTATGTACCCTCTGGGGTCTATGGTAACTTTTAAGGGACGATATTTCTTTCCTTAATAAAAAAATATATTTTTAACATGATATTTTTTAAATTATTTTTCCTGGTCCATTAGACACTGTTTGTAACCAGTATACGAAATATCTTTGGAGAAAAGAAAATGTCAGGCATTAATGGGTTAACAGAAGAGGTTTGCTTCAACTACAAGATTTCCCTCCACTTTGTTCTAGGCTCTAGACGCGGATGCAGGACTCAATGGCTTAGTTACGTACGAGATCGTACCGGAATCGGATCCGTTCCGACGCTTTCGGATCGATCCGCACTCCGGGTTCATCAGCAACGTTAAGTCCCTGGAGGACGTGTGGCCGGAAGAGCTCCCGATCCGGCTGACGATCGTCGCCAGAGACAATCCGGAACTGAGGTCGTCCCTGATGGTCGAGACCACACAAGTGCTGGTGAGTGGGCAGTAGAAATTGTGTATTTGTCTTATAGTTCAGGCGATACATAAGCGCGGAAAGAAGATATAATCAGGGCCAGATTACTGAATAGGCCAACTAGGCCGTGGCCTAGGGCCCCCACACAATTTAGGGGCCCCAAATGGGTAAAATTGCTGTAGTCAATGTCTGAATTTGTTTTATCCTATGCCTAAATTCGTTAAGCCTCACTACAGGGGGCCCCAAAAAAGTATTTGGCCTAGGGCCCCGTGATATTTTAATCGGGCCCTGGATATAATATGATGTTTTAGACCAAATTTCCTATTCTTTATTGTTCCGTAGACCCCATTGCTAATTTTGAAAAATTTTGTGGACCCCCCCCCCCCACTAGGGCGAGTTTGAAATTACTAAGCAGTCAAATGTTTACATTCGAGTGTTTCAAAACAAAGTGTATCAAACTTCTAAGTTTCCCCCGATTTCTCTAAAATTCTCAGATAAAAGTGAAATGTGACATCTATTAATCGACGGAAATAGGTCGGAATCGGATCCGTTGCGATGCTTTCGGATCGATTCACACTCCGGAATCATCAGAATTTTTTTTCTTTGAGTAATCGGATGTAGCGAACCCTCGGCTATAGTGATCTCTTTAGTCGGTTCCAGGCTTTTAGTCAATTACAAGAAAATGCAATCGATTACGATTATGGTTATGACAAGAATGAAATATTTTAGATTACAATTACGATTACAATCCTCTGCCAAATCGCAAATACGATTGCAGCAACGATTAGATTATGTGAAAGATATAATCGATTACTCTTATATATGCCGATTACAATTTCGATGACACGATTACAGATTTGGAAGAATATATACAGTCAAACCTGTCTATCTCGAATTTCACGGGACAGAAAACAAATTTGAGATACAGAAGTTGTGATAGAATTTACAACTAGCTGTCGTGGCCGTCACGAAACTTTCTTCTATATCTATCTTATGAATTCCAGTTACAAAATAAAATACGTACTCGCCCGAATAATTGGAAACAGCTCCAATTTCCAAATTATTGTAATAACCCTGCAAATGCAGAATCAATGAACAGAATCAATGAAAGAAATTGGAAATCATTACAAGCTCAGTGTCGGTTGGGGGTTAAATGAAGCACATTCACTTTATCTAAAAACTCTAAAATCGCTCATAAAACAAGTTCTCGTTATAGGAGAATTTTCTAACTGTATTGGGAATGTTATTTGACTTTATTTGTTAGTAAAAAGAAATTGGCAACAGTTAAAATTTTCAAATCATTGAAAGTTTTCAGCTGTTTTGATAATTAAATAGCGTGAAAGCGATTTTTTAATGAATTAATTTTTCGCATTGTTGACTAAGCGCAAAAATCACCCCACCTTCCCCATAGGGCGATTGGAGCCAAAATTTAATCGAGGCTTGCTTCCATATTGGGTTAGTGTTATTCCAAATTTCATTCAAATCTCAGCATTATTTCTCGAGATACAGTAGGTGCAATGACAAAATAAGCACTTTTGATTGCTCCACCCCCCTTTGAGATATTGACACACAAATTGAATCAGCACCTGTACTCAATAGGGTCTACCTATGGACCAATTTTCGTTGGATTCCGCCTGTTACTTCCTGAGATATAGCAATCACCCCCGCGCAGAACACGTGCGATTGCTCCACCCCCGTTCGAGGTATTGACATGCAAATTGAATCAACGCCTGTACTCCGTAGGGTCTACCTATGGACTAATTTTCGTTTAATTCCACCGGTTACTTCCTGAGATATAGCAATCACCCCCACGCAGAACACGTGCAATTGCTCCACCCGCCTTCGAGATAATGACACGCAAATTGAATCAGCACCTGTACTCTATAGGGTCTACCTATGGACCAACTTTTGTTTGATTCCGCCTGTTACTTCCTGAGATATAGCAATCAGCCACGCGCAGAACACGTGCGATTGCTCCACCTCCCTTGGAGGAATTCGCTAAACAAAGTCAGGTGCACCAGTTCACATGGTGGTACATATGTGCAAAAATTTTTGTTCGATTTCATGCAGTAGCTCTAGCGCTGCCACAAAAACTGGTCACACACATACAGACTCACACACACACACAGACAGACATTTTCCAAAAATGGTCGAAATAGACTCAGCGCACCTCAAAACGTGCAAATCCGTCAAAATTCGACATTCGAAAATTTTCACGAAACCAATACTTTCTTCTATATATTAGATATAGAAGAAAGTAAAAATAAGCAACTGAAACAAAGTTAAATACTTAATGCATTGTTTTGCATTGATATTGTTGAATATTTCACTGTACGACGTGTTGCGAGTCCACGTTTTACTAATTGCGATGACTCTATCGGTAGCAAGTTAATGCATACCTTTACTTGCGAACAAAGTCTTTGAATGATTGTGCGAAAAACAATTTTTGTCCCCAAGTTATACCATTGATAAACGTGGCTGGAGATGAAATTCGAAAATGAGAGTCGTCAAAATTCGAGATATTGAGGTTTTCGGGGAAAATTATGCCAGATAAAGAGTCGAAAAAACATTAAATTTATGCTGTAAAAGCAGCGAAATTGAAAATTTTCTACATAGAGAGGTTTTCAAGATAAGCAGGTTCGAGTTAAACAGGTTCGACTGTATTATACATAGGAAAATCCATATACAGAGGAGAGTCCAGAAATTTTTGTTAAGGGGGCCAAGTTTTAGTGCACCTTATTAGTTAAGCAGAAGGAAGTGAAGCATGTAAAATGTAACCCTTTTTTAAAATATGATACAATATTGCACACCAAGTAATATTTTTGTTATATTCTGGTAAATTAACCATTTATGTATTTTGGTAAAAATTTATTGTCACGAAAAATATATATTGGCAATTTATAAATTGCCTGCATGTAATCAATATTGGAATTATAAAGTTCTTGAAAAATTCTCTCTAATGTTCTCTTAAAATTCCCAAGTAAAATTTAACATGTTTTAAACATAAAAAAATGTTTTAAAAATCGATAAAGAAGCAACTTTTCCTCCTTTAATATACTTATTGATTAAAAATAATATGAGCATAAATATATAAAGCATAAACTAAGATTAACTTATGTGTGAAAATATTAAAAAAAACAAAAAGAAGTCAGATGACACGATTACAAGGCTAAATTACGATTATTGAACGAAATATTATAATTACGATTACACAAGAAATACTTGATTAAAATTACGATTACGAGTGTCCCATTTCAAAATAATATTTATGATTACGATTACAAGAAAATGTAATCGATTACGCGGATTACGATTACGTAATCGGCGATTACTCGAAGCTTGGTAGACACTTTTATCATCAGGAAACTGATGACCTGCTCTACTTGTTGATGAATGTTATCCGCGACGAAAATATGTATGTAACTCTGAATAAAAGATAAAATTCACGTTCTTTACGAATATAAAAGTAATACATTTAATACCATTGTTAATACTAAAGGCTGAACTATATTAAATGTTGATGTACTATAAGTGTTTCAGTTGCTTCTATAAAACTCTGAATAAAAGATAAAATCCACGTTCTTTGCAAATATAAAAAATAATGTATGTCATACTATTGTTAACCCATTTATGCCAAGTAGCCTAAAATCGGGACGCTTGTTAGTTGCTGCATACAAAAACCTGTAATGGGTATATCATTTTATTGAAGCTGTTTTTCACAAGTTAAATTGTCCTTCTTTTTTGAAAATCTGTTAGAGCCACTCTTTGGATATCAGAGTTTATTTATTGACAGCTATTTTCAGACAAATCAGTCAAGCGACGATCCAGCATGTGTAGTCATATAAAGTTTTTTTTTTTTTGAGAGAGAGACATTTTTTTTCACAAAACTAAAAACTATTTTAACATGATTTGCTTAACATTGATCACAGATGCCTACTGTAATGTTACTTTGCCAAAGTAAAGTCAAATAAAGTCGTATTTTGCGCAATATCTGCCTAATGTCCTATAAACCGGACGTTAAATAACGTAATAAATATGGCGACGGCGTGCTATTTTTAGCCTAAAATGTATGTAAACCATTCCAAGTAAGAGTTTTAAGCAGATAAAAATTGTTAAAAAAACTTGGGCATAAATGAATTAATACTAAAGTCAAAACTATATTGCATGTTGATTTACTAGAAGTGCGTGTAAACTTAGCGGATATTCAATAGTGTTGAAAATCAGAGGGAAATCGGAGTATCATGAAATATAGTCTTACCTTTAGTATTAATGGTTGTATTAACCCTTCACTGCATGGTGTGCTTGATCTGGCACACACCAAAAAAACCTTCATATATTTCGATGATATTTAAATGCAGTTAAGCTGAGCTTTGCGCCCCTTGCTATAACAGTTTAGTGTGATTTTTATGCACTAGTTAGTTGCACTAGCCTAGGTATTACAGTTCTTGCTTTTGAAAAAAAGAGGGTCTGCATTTCCGTTAGAAATGTGCTTAGTCATTATTTCCTTTGTTCAAAAAATGTTTAAATACACTTAGTGGCAAATTTGTTTATACCACTTATGGCACAAAGCACATTGTAGATTATTACACTTATTGGTATACAAAGCATATGCTATGTGCTTTGTGCCATATGTAGAACAAACAATTAAAACATCATTTTTAGTGCACATTTTTAAGATTAATTTTTTTCTTCATTTTTCCTGAACTCAGAGCTATTAAAAGGTAACATATGATTTTTTTCATGAAAATATAAAAAATCGTGCAGTGAAGGGTTAAGTATATTACACTTAAATTAAACAGGGTATTTTTTAGTTTTTTTTAACTATAGCTTAAATATTACAGCCATAAACTGATGATATCCCCTAATTTTTCAGGTGAATGTTATACGAGATGAAAACAGGATGGTCCTCGTTTTGAAGCATGCGTTGCCGGATAGAGTTTTGGGCATGAAGGAAGACATTCTAAGGTGAGATGGACACTCTTCAGTACTTCATTTTATTCTTCTGTAAAACCACATTCTTGTTCTTGTTGCTTTAGTAATTACTGTGATCTTGTTGCGGTTGAAAAAAACGTGGTTAGATGGTTTTACGCAATTGGGGGGACTCACCTTGATAAATTTTCAACATTGAAGTTTAAAAAAGTCATTTTGAGACTATCTTTGATGCTGCACTGCAATAGTTAAAAAAAATATATAGTTTGAAAAACTAGAAAATGCGCTTTAAGAGTTAATCAAAATATTTCACATGATACTCTGATTTTCCTCTGATTTTCAGAACCATTGAATATCCGCTAAGATTACATGCACTTATAATACATCAACATGTGACATAGTTTAGCCTTCAGTACTGATAATAGTACAGTAGAGAACCAATTATCCGGGATGTTTGGGACCACAGCTATCCCGGATAACTGAATTTCCCGGTTTTCTGAATCGCTACGAAGCGATATTTGCCAATTGTTTATAGAACCCAAGTTACTATAACAAATAGTAATGCATCTTAAAATCTGAAGAGAAAACGATCCAGAAGTGCTTATAGATATTACAATATTAAAAATGTCTGAGCTATATGCCACTTATATGGTATTTATGAAGAAAGCGTTCATATTCATTTAGGTATTTCAAAAGAAAAAAAAAAGCTGTTCATTTTTTAGAAATTGCCGAAAATGCGTATTTTAAAAAGTGGCAGAAAAATCGACAAAATGTTGCCGGTTTTCTGGTTTTCCGGTATTTTGGTTCCCGGATAAAAGGTTCTGTACTGTATTAAACATACTACTTTTATGTTTGCAAAAAATGAATTTTACCTTTTATTCAGAGTTACATACATACAAACAAACAAACAAAGAAACAAACCCACATATGTGAAACTAATAAAATCGTATTAAAAAATAGATGCTGTTTTTGCTGTATAATGCAGCTAATTTTTTACTTAATTTTACAGTAATGAACTATAAAATTGCTATCTTCACAATGTATTATTGTGCATTTTACAGTTTTAAACTGGAACCTCTGCTGCCAGTATTACACTATTGTTTTTGCAGTATAATACAGCCAAATTTTACGCAATAAACTGTAAAATTTCTAATTTTACAGTAATAAACTGTAAAATTGATAGTTTGACAGTTTATTACTCTACATATAAACGTTTTAAAGTAGAACATCGGCTGCCTGTATTATACTGTAAAAAAACAGGGCTGCGGAATCGAAGGAAAAATGGTGGACTCCGACTCCGGGATTTTAAAATTTCCGACTCCGACTCCTTTTTGCAGTTAATTGCAGTTAATTTTACAGTTTGTTACTGTAAAATTAAGTAAAAAATTAGCTGCAATATACAGCAAAAACAGCATCTATTTTTGAATACGATTTTATTAGTTTCACATATGTGGGTTTGTTTGTTAGTTTGTTTGTTTGTATGTATGTAACTCGGAATAAAAGGTGAAATTCACATTCTTTGCAAACATAAAAGTAATATATTTAATACTATTATTAGTTCTGCAGGCTAAACTACGTTACATGTTGATGTATTATAAGTGCATGTAATCTTAGCGGATATTCAATGGTTCTGAAAATCAGATTAAAATCAGAGTATCATGTGAAATATTTTGATTTACTCTAAAAGCGTATTTTCTAGTTTTTTAAACTATATTTTTTTTAAAAACTATTGCAGTGCAGCATCAAAGATAGTCTCAAAACGACTTTTTTAAACTTCAATGTTGAAAATTTACCAAGGTGAGTCCACCAATTGCGTAAAACCATCTAACCACGTTTTTTTTAACCCAAATGTGAAGAGGGAAAAACCCTAAACAGAGGTTAGGGAGATGACACTTTGCAATACTTCATTTTATTAACCCCCAACACACAAAGGAAGGTGGGTTATGTGTTTGACGTGTATGTGTATCTGTGTATCTGTCTGTGGCACTCTGCAGCCTAAACGGATGGACCGATTTTGAAAAATTTTTTTTTGTTCGAAAGGGGAGTTGATCGAGAGTGTTCTTAGCTAGGTTGCGTCTTCGGATGGTATTAATTAACGAAGATATTAATTAAAAACCTTTGAAAGGTTTTTCGGGATTTTAGCAGTGAAAACATACTTCAAAACTTAAAAAAATAGCACCAAATGAAAGAGAAAAAATTTCTGCGTCTGATACGATGTAATTGGATCTTCCATGTTCTATAGAACGCGAGTTATAGCGTTTTTTAGCAAATGCAGCTTAGCCTTTATTCACGCGATCGGAACCGTTTTCATTGTTGGCAGACAAGGAAAGCAAACTCTTATAATTTATTAAAATGTTTATCAGTTGCCAGTTTCTATTTTTTTAACAAATAAAATACTTGTAATTGTTAACAAATGCAGCTAAGGCTTAAATCTACAGGATTGAAAATCTTTGTCATTGTTGGCCGACGAGGAAAGAAAACTCAATGATTTAAAATGTTTTTGTTGCCAGTTTCTATTTGGGAACTATTAAAAGACTTGTAATTGATTTTAACAATTTCCAATACCAAAAACAAGTAAATATATATTCAGATTTAAAATGCTTCATGACCAGAGAAGTTCGTTTTAATATGAGATCGGCAATCAGGGTCGGGGGTTGTTTAAATTTTTAATTTAATGGTTAGAAATCCTGTTCTCCTGTAAAAAGAAATTCTTGCTTTTGTCGCTTTAGTATTTACTTTATTGTGACGGGTATAGATGGATGTAGAGCAGATATATAGCATAGGGGCCTTCGATGGATGTATGTCTCAAAAAACGAAAAATAATTGTTGAATTGTGAAAATATATCTGCAAAAATAAGTTAACCAATAAAAATTTAGAAAACTAGTTCACTCGCGAAAGCATTCACAGTTGACAGAGGGAATACAAACATTTTTTTAAAGTAATTTTTTAAACAACAAAAAAAATTTTAACTACAAAAACGTTAATTGTCTAATTGACAACGAACATTTTCTTTTTGTATAATATGCATATATATTTTTTTATTTTCAGCATTATTAACTGCACCTTTTTCCCTTTCTTTTATTTATTTAGTTTAAAAAAAGAAATTTTTTTATTTTCTTTTACTTTTTTTTTAATTTTTCCCCTTTTTATT
>JAXGGA010011748.1:0-41258 GCA_038373865.1 Uloborus plumipes | reverse complement strand
GAACTCTTTTAAAAGCTTATTTCTTAATTTAAACTGTGATTAAAAATGGGCTTTTTAATAATATTATTATTCAACGTATTCTACATATTAAAATAATTTTTAAATAGTTGTATAAAATTAACTCATTGCTTAGTTTAAGGCCTTTAAAAAAAGGGTCTTGAATTGCAGAGATTTTTAGAATATTGAAAATATATTATCATTGCTCGTAAGATCAGGAACTGGAAGACAATTTACAGCAATAATAAATTCCTAAGTAAATGAATGAGTGAAAAGTGTTACGGAGGCGATTCAAAGGAAGAGTGTTGAAACATCATGGGATTTTAATCACTAAATATTTATATAAAGGCGTTAAACAGAAGTTCATAGCCACAAACAATTTTTCTCTGTCGTCAATGCATGAATCATGAAGTGTAATTGAATCCCGTTTTTAAAAGAGGTATTCACATATGCGCTTTTAAAACATTTTTGTTTGAAAATACACTATGCTTAAAATTATAATTGAGCAAAAAAGTTATAGTATTTGTTTTAAACTACTGTTATGTGATTGAAACAATATTTCATAAATTGGCAAACAGATTGCAAATGCATTTTGAAAATGAAATGAAAAAAAAAAAAAAAAAAAAAACTATCATTGTTTTTGTACAAAATGCATAGAAAAAAATGTTTAATACAGACTATTTACCCAGGGCAACAAGAAAATTCACATGAAATTATACTTATTAGATAAGAAGCTTCGAATAATATGCCTAAAATAGCTCCACTTCTCAAACATAAAATCAATTTGTATTAACTGAAACTAATACATCTCAAAATTACAACTTGCCTTTTTGATGCAAAATAAGTATCATGTTATCATAATCATTGAAATAGAAATTGGAAACAAACTTACGTTTCTATAAAGTTGAAACTGGCTAGATATTCTGATACGTTCAATAAGTATTATATAAATCGAAATTCTATGACGGAAAACTGACCATTAGACAGGTTTAAAGGATCATGTATGCAGAAATTCAATCGGTACTTTATTTTAACGTTCACTTACAAATTTCATATAAATCAATACATTATCTTGTTGTTCGAAGTTACTTACAAAATCAAATACAGCTTCATAATTATTTAATCCGCAGCCAATAAAGATGTAAGTAATTGCTAAATAAAATTTAATACAGAAGCACATTCACTCCTGTGAACAGAGAAAAAAAAAACTATTTCCTGAACATTAGCAGGTAATATCATAAATAGAAAATATTATTATTTTAGACGAAATATTTGAGTTTGAATAACATAAAAAGTAAGTAAGGAGTTAATATAATAATAACAAGATTAATAACTTTTGCAACTAATATCTAGTTCAAATATTTCGCTATTTTTATTTCTTGACATCTGAGTCATATAAAAGTTGACTTAAGTTCAATTTTAAAGACTTAAACCCTGTATAGTATATTTTCGTAATTTTGTAACTTTTTTATTTAGTTGTATAACATCATCCGATATGTATTATAATCTCGCTTTGAAAAAAAAAACAAAAAAGAAAATAGTGTCGGTAAAATACCTATAAACCATTCGTTTCAGTTTCTATTTAGGTTGTTCTTAATCATCAATGCATAATGTATACATAATATATTTTGCGCTCTAATGGGAGCAGTGTGAATATTTAAAAAAGGAATGCAAATAAATCATACGACAATTTTTTTCTTGTAGTATTTTTGCAATTTAAACCAGCCTGTTAACTCTTGAAGAATAAACTTTAAGCTGTTACAGTGCAACAAACATCTATGATGGCAATAATTTTCATATATCTGTACTCTTTTAAAATATTTTTAACTAGACTATGCATATATTGTTAAACCTTGACCTTATTGCTGATCATCTTTATCTGTACTAAATCCAGTTTTGAGCAAACTTCATTATAGTGGACTGATTTGATGAACTTTTATCTGCTAATTGTTTGAAGGATTGACACTTTGGCAGAAGTGGTAGTAGCTTAAAAAATATATCGTATCTTGTTGGCAAGCTTCTATTAATGAAATTCAGGATTCTTTAATTATCCAGCTTTTACGGAATAATTATATTATTTTTTTTGTAATACAGGCAACACTTATGATTCCCAGAAAAACAAAGCTAAATTATAACACTTAAAACTTTAATCATTCATTTAAAACAAAATTTAAAAGATGTGTACACTAAAGCGTACCTTTCTATATTTATTGCCTATCATTATATGTATTCTCCTTATTAAGAAACTGCTTACAACGTCGTAAATAAATAAACGGGAGCAGAATACTTTCCAACGAGTTACAGCAGCCCTAAATTGCACACAGCGAGCATCATCATGATGGACACTGAAACTAATCCCTCTCATCTTTTGACAACATAGCAGAGAAAGAATCTTAAAACCCTCAATGGAGGAAAAATCCACAACCCGAGGGGAGGGCTTGCTATTCTCACTCAGTGGTTGCTATGGGGATTATTATGAGTGTAATGTTCCTCGCCGTTTGCTGTGCCCCTATTTCCCTGAGGCCCCTTCTAAAGGGGGTCCCTGGAGGGGCACCCCTACCTATCGCGTAGCAACAGACGTAAATTTTAATAACTAGGAAGAGTGCCGGGAAACCTCTTGTTGCTCCTACTTACGTCATAAAACCCTCGAGACTATGAGGGGGCGTCTGTTTATTGCGCGTAAGGCACAAATTTACTGCTATAGGCTAGGGGTGCGACATCGAAGGCAAAACATCGATGTTTACAAAACATCGATGTTAGAAATTACAGCATCGATGGTATTGATACATCGACCAAAAAACATCGATGTTCTCAAACATCGACCAAAAAACATCGATGTTCTCAAACATCGATGTTTTAAAACATCGATCTTTTTACAAATATATAGCGTACATTTTTGAATATACTATACTACACACACACGAAAATCTCTAACAAATGTTTTCAAGAGGGTCAGAGAATTCTTTTGGCATTGCGTCAAGGCGTTAAATAAAACTATTATTTCAAAAATGTCATAGTAAAGCCAGTAATAAATTTTATAAATATATATATTTATTAATTTAAGCAATACAAAGAATAAGTACTCGACGAATATATTGAAAATACTGAATTTTGAGTCCTTAATACAAATGAATAGGAATAATTTCGCAACATGTATTGATTTGACCCTTGAATAGTATAAAAACTGATAATAAAACATGCAAAGATTAATACAAACTAGTTATAGAAAAAGGAAATATTTTCCATTTGAAAAACACTGAAAATTAATCTACCTCGAAAATGAATCCAAGAAAAAAATGTATCATAGCACTTACCGTCAGTTCAATGATGAGAAAGAATTATTTTGATTATATGAAACGCAATTTTTTTTCCAAACAATGAACAATTATTGTTAGGAGCTAGAAATGTGAATTTACCTATGAGTGAAATTACGTACAACACCGCATTTTGCAAGTCAACTGCAAAAAAGAAACAAAACAGGCCAGAGCAAGTTTTCCTGTCGCCGTTAATGTTTATGATGTGTCAAGAAAAAATCCCTCTGTTTATTTTAAATGCATTTATTATTCGGTAAAGTGGTATAGTATTGGGAAATTCCAGACACACCGGCAGCAGCAGATTTACTTTTCTTTCTTTTTCGATGCTATTTTTCCAGACATTGTGGATTTAATACATAAATGAGCTTAATTCGCATGGTTAGATCACACGAAGTCAGGAAAATGGGGTTCGCCCCAGGTCTGCCTAATATTATAGTTAAAGTTAGATCACAGAAGCTCAGCTGTAGCACTTTTCAAATGTAGACGAATTTTTGCCTGTTTGACGGGAATTCAGACTATTTACGTGTGAAAATGAGATTCAATAAATGATAACTAAAGGGCTCCTGCATTTTTTTGTCAGACATTAATTCCGAGTGCATATCGTATGTGTTAGGGTTACGACATTGGTGATGATGTTTCCGAAATTGAATGTTGTTGGGTCTATTTTTTAATGTCAATGGTTTTTTTCATTTTAAAGATTATGTTTTTCCATCGATGTCACTTCTCTGTGAGAAATTTTATTACATTTTTAAATCAAAATGAAAAAACATCGACATCGGAAAAAACATCGAACCCAAAACATCGATGTTTTAAAAACATCGACACCAAAGCATCGATGCTAAAAACATCGATGTTTTAACAAAAACATCGATGTTTCCAAAACATCGACATCGATGTCGCAGCCCTACTATAGGCTCCTGAACTTGCCGTATATTCTATTTAGAGTATTTGCAAAGTTAAAATTATGGCTGAATCGTAAGATACATTATACTGCCACGAGCGGGTGAAGGGCAATCTCTCTCTCTTTTTTTTTTTTTTTTGCATTTTTTATCATGTGTTGTACTTCAGTTTTATTGTACAAGGCTTACTTTGGCATTGCTTACTTGGTTTCTCTAAAAAAAAAAAGAAAATTCCAACATGTCCTTATTGCTAGCATAAACATTTATTTATGAACGCGTTTCTTCGAATATCTCAAAAGCCTATTTGTGTAGATACTGGCCTTTACCTTCCCATGGCAATGCCATGTTAAAATCAAGGATAATTTTTGTACTTCAGAACCAGAAGGACGTAAGTCCAAAAATGGCAATTTTCACTTTTTTGCTTCATTGTATGTAGAATCTCATTCCGCACCGACCTATGAAAACGTTATTCTAGAAAAGAAAATTCTTCACAATTATTTAACAGGGTCACAATTATTTAAAAGAGCGCGAGTCCCATCCTTTCCATGCATTCGACTATCGTTTTTTTCCTCTACTGAAAAGTGACGAAAGTTGACTTACGTTAGTCTGGTTCTGAGGTACAGATTTCAAACAAGCAATAAATTTAAAATCAAGAAATAGAAGGAAATTGGAAATAATAATAAAAAATATAAATACTAAGCTATCGAACAAATAATTAAACAATCTAAATCAGAAAAAACATATTTAAAAAATGCTTTTCAATTCATAAATTGGACACTTATGGAACTAATTCGTTTGAGTAAAGTAGAATACATTTAAAATAGTTTTGATTTTTGCTTTAATATATGTCTTTGTATGTGGGCAATTCCATGCAAGTGTGTAAAAGCGTTGGAAAAATAAAACTACAGCAATGCGTCTGTTTTGCATAATTTTTTATTTAAAATGTTTGAAGTTATTATTTATACTAATATTTTGTCAAGAATTTAGTATTTTTAGTTTAGCAGCACTTTGAAGTTGGAAATGGAATATTTAACTTTTGGTAAGGCAAATGATCAATCTTTCAACGTTGGTAAGTTTCAATTTTTTGTTTTAGATAACTGTTTTAAAGGAAGAATATTGATTATTACACTTTAATTCAATATTGTGAATTGCTTAAACGAATGTTTTCACTTAAATTATGTGATTTATATAAACTTCAAAAATGCACTGTTCTATGTAACGTAAGTTACCAAAAACATATTAAAGTTCATGATGTGCATAAAGAAAGGGCAATGCAATATTAACAATGCTACATTTTCTATCTTATAAGTGTGTATTAAGCAAATAGTTAAAGTTTTTTAAAAATATTGTTTATTTAATTTTTTGTGCTACAATCAAAATGTGTAACGTAAGTTACCGAAATATGCAGGTAATGTAAGTTACCTAAGTAGGACTTAAATACTTGTGTTTATAAAGAAAGTAAATTGTGAAATAAACCTATGTGGTTAGTAGAAGTAATTTATTCAAGAATTCCTTTAAATGTACTGTATTTACTTAATTTAAATTAATCATATTTCTTAAAATATCTCTATTTGTTAATAAGATTACAATACACCTCTATTATAAATTACATGTTTCTTTTTGGCTTTTAAGTTATTAATTATCTCTAAACTATATCACTGCATTCGGAATATTTAAGAGGCAATTTACTAAAAATTATTCAGAAATGGACTTCTGTTATGCTTAAAAGTTTTGAAATATGTTTTGGAAAAAACAAATATAAAAATATTTTATCTCTTACAGGTGAAATATATTTTATTCTGCATTAAAATGCCACTGAACTCTGCAGAAAGATGCGCTGTAAAAGGGGTATGTAAAAAGTCATGTGGATATTACAGATTCGAAAATAAAAATCACTCTTGATATTACTAAAATATGTCAGAAAAAGCAAAATTTATCAGAACAATTTTCTGAAGATCCGCACATTGACAATCAACATTTGAGAACTAGATGTGGACAAACTGTGGGGTTTCCTTTAGTTAAGTATTTCAAGGAACAAGAAGAAAAAACAGAGGTAAAAGCCGGTGAATGGTGTGTGCGAAAATACATTGTATTCTTGAGTTGTGACAATTATTGAAGAAAACGAGTTTAAAGTAAAAGTAATGGCTGCTGTTGGGACCTCTTATATATGGTCATAAACGACAGATGAAATTTATTATGAGAAAACGTGATTCGAAAAATTGAACCTACCTGAACTTGATAATAACAGTGACCAGTTTGCATTTAAAAGTTTTATGTTATGTAATATTTTCGATTGTTCATTGAATTTGGTATTAAATTTCTATAAATTCAATTTATAATTGTTAGTTTTCAATATTTTGATCTAAACTAAGCTGTAATTTACATTCATTAATTTTTGTAATAAAGATTTGGTTGTAAGTAAATTTTGTAACGTAAGTTACTGTAACGTAAGTTACCCAGTCAAAAATTCCCATAATTCCCAATTTTTGAAATAAACTTTTAAATTAATGATAACCAATTCCTGAGCATTATAAGGAACTGATAAATTATACTTCAAACAAGAAAACAGCTGTAATAGAGCAGAAATTTGCCTTAGAACCAATTTTCATATTATGTCATTCCCTTTTTGTGTAACGCAAGTTACTGCCTTAATTTTGACTGCTAAATTTTGAAAAATTTTAATGCATCGAATATTTTTGCAGTTTAATTTTGCTTTTGACTGTAATTTTCATAGAAAACTTTTATTCAAGGTTTGTATGACAATATTTGTCTGTACTGAGGTGCTAAATGCCTAAGCGTTGGTCAAAATGTAACGAAAGTTACCGTGGAATTGCCCATGTGTTCTAATTTTGATGACCTTATTAATTTGCATAGCTCAAACTGGTTAGAAAAAAATTAAACATTATTTCGTGTTTTTTTTTTTCGTGAAAGAAATATTAGCAGGAATTCTTTAAATATACAAAAAAAAATCTGTACTTTTCAAAAAGGGCAAACAAAGTTGATCTTTTCAGCGTATTAAAAAAAAGTGTTTCTTGTTTGATGTAAGAAAAAGTAACACAGATTGAATACAATTTCCAATATCATAAAGACAAATTTCTTCCCTTTTGTACCAATCAAATATTAAAAATGGAGTGAATATTCTGCTTAATTTTGTTTGTTAATGATTTTGGGATTTTAAATAATATAACAATGAAAATACTATAAAAAGTATAGGATTTGGTTTCAATTTCATGTGCATTCTCTATGATTACTTTCCTATTTTTAGTTCATGATCATTAGGCTCTTTTCTTGAGCATGACCTTTTTTTTTTTTCGTAAAATCTCAAACAACACTGCGTAACTTAACGGCAGCTTAAAAATTGTCAAAAGCTGATGCTACTTAGATCTCAGATTTAAACCATGTCTTCATTTCTCTGAATTCTTACATACATGCCCTGGTTATTGTACAAAGTTTTGCATTCGTTGAGTGAAGGGTTGTAAGTAAATAAAACAATACGTGGAAGGGTTAGATTGATAATAACATAAATCAAAATCTTTTCAGTTTTTGTAAGATTTAAATTGGAACTACTCTTCGGTTCATCTATTTCATGTACTAGTTGTGAAAATGTTCTTAATATACATTAACGAGACCAGCCGGACCAGTTCATGAATTTTCCGCAAATCTTCATTTCGGTTGAATAATGGTGGTGTTGTTGTTAAGTTTCCATGGTGTGAATGAAACCACCAGCCAACTTCTCTGGAAGGTACAACCAACGCAATTTTTTTTTCTCTCTCTCTTTGCAAATAGTTTCGAAGTATTCATTGCTTGAAACTAAGTTACGATAACTTACATCACTTTTATTTTGACCACACCACAAAAATTACATTTTTTTAAAAAGCCAAGTCTTTACTCGTAGCAAAATCAAAGTATAACCCTAAACATATTTAAATTTTAAAACATTAATTAAGAATTAAAACTTACTGAAATATTTCTGGAATTAGTTTTGTAAATATTATTTTAATTTATAGGACTCAGTTCTGCTTGTTTTATTAAACAGGATTTCCCGCTTTTTAAGAGTCACCGTTAATTGGTCCTGTAATAGTGTTACAGACAACTAACATTACAAATATCGTAATAAATTTCAAAACACACTAGATCAAATTTGATTAGCTTTACTCCAAAACTACAAATATTTTAATTATAACAGCTGAATATTCTCATAGAAATATATTCAGTATATGTTATCAAAATTCCAATGTTTACTTTACTTACGAAATATTGTACAATATTTTTTAGTCAATGTAACCTTCAAAGAAAATATTTTTTTCGTCTTTCCCAATATTGGTTCACGCTAATTTACAATGCTCTTCTGCCTTTGTTCTAAGGTACATAGTCTTATTATTTGCTTTCATCGATTTTCGCTTGCGTGTGCCAAATTCTGACATTGTTAGTTTGTTTGTTTGGCAAAAGAAAATTATCTCTCTAAATCTCCTGATTTGATAAATGATTGTGTGGGCATAGATCTCAAAAAAGAGGTCATGTGTTGAATAGAAATACAGCTTTTCCACACAAGAAATTCTTCTTGCATGTCTTGTTATATTTACTTTGAGGACTGTTTTTTCATTATTAAAAGCTAATCAATATTCTTTCTGCAGGTAAATTGGTTTTTTGCTCCATGATTATCTAAAATTATTTTCAGGTTTTGTTTAGTCTTGCAATTGATGTTTGTTTTTTGTCCTGTGTAAAAGGTGAACGTATTGTTTATAGTGAATATCATTTAACAATTATGAGATCGAAGGAAAGTAGCAGTCTAAAAAAATAAGATTTCTTTTTTTTTCTACCGTGTAGGGCTCACCGACCATTAGAGAAACACTTTAACGAAATTTCACTGTCTAAAACTCATAGTTTAATGAAAAGTTGCATTTATCAAACGGCACTTAACAGTAAAAAGAATTTAATTCGAATATGTAATTCATTTTTTAAAATTTATGTATTCATTTTGAGAGAGAGAGAGAGAGAACTTCAAAATTGACAACGACATACAAACAATAATTTGACGCAAACCTGACGTTTTACGTAGCGATTTTGTGGAAGTTAAATGAAACAAAAAGCATTAACTCATTAACTAAGCATTTCAACCATTGGACAAACATAGCCTTTCCTAGTCGTTTTCTTTTCGGAGATGAATAATCACTATTCCCGATGTGTGTGTGTGAATCTAAGAAAAAAAATCAACTTAATTTTCAAGAAGTACGACCATTTCATTCACTGATCAATTTTTACTAATGATAAATGAAAAAAAAAATCAAATAGTTATGAGAACACGATAACCTAAGAGCTATAGGGAGATCTTAGAAATTGATAAACTTTTCTATGAGTATAGAAGTTTCTAAAATGCATGGTTTGCTTTCTATCTTTAGGAGTTCCTTATATGCAAAACATAATCTATAGGGGAAAACCGCCTATATTGGCCCCCCTAAGAACTGGAGGCCTGTGTCGCAAAACAGTAATGCAAAATAGGGCATCGTAAGCTACATTTAATCAGGAACTACCCTAGGAGCTTATATTTTCTGAAAATATGATTTTTTTTTAAATATCTTATAAAAAACTGCAAAAGTCCAATTTAGGAATATATGAGCCTAAATTGAATCATGCGCTTCTTAAATTGGACCGTACCAGGAAATCATAGAATAATTTATATTTGAACTAGACAAATTTTTCCCGGGATTTGCAATAGAATTTCTTTTGCTTCGGCCTCACTTAGGCAGTATTGATAAACTCGCCGATGGTATTTCATACACTTAATCATGTTTTGCACTTTATATGAAAAATTTTGCAATAACAATTGTTTTGTGCAGTTCCTTGCTTCTTCTTGTGTGACTTTTTCTGCTCTATGCCTCTTTTATACGGCGTCACAATGATTGGATTTTAAGCCCGAGGTCCAATTTACGCAGTGGTCTAATATAGGCGGTTTTCCCTTATATATTAATAAAAATTAACTTTCAGTCTGTATTTAATCGATTGATTAACAATTATGAAAACCCCTATTATGAGAAAAAAAACTGCCAAGTAAAAGATTAGTATATCTGAAAAACGTAGAATATCTTCTCTAATAAGCGTTATGAAAATGCATGTTCCTAAGAGCAGCCCAGTGACTGAAATGCTTAAAGTAATTGTCGAAGACTTTTGACTAAATAGATTTCATCCAAAACTTTAATTATACTTAAGCTCGAGACAAATTTGTTTCAATGGAGGAACGATAGTTTACACTAATGAAACACGACATTACTTCCAAATGGTTGATTTCTTTCGACATTGAAAACAAGAAACAAAACTTCAATCAAATAAAAAAAGTAGAAAAAAAAGAAATATTCTAGACTATATTAAGATCCACCTGACTTTCAATTCCCTCGCCTAATTTAGTTGTTCGACGTTTAAATTAACTTTTGACTTTTATCTGAACATTTTCTCTCTGTGGATTGAAGGAGTTCCCATTATTTTCACTAAAAGCGAAATAATAAAAGCAGAACAAAAATATTTACAATTGCATTTTCAGACAATACTCAAGCTGTTGCCTTCCATTCGTTCTATGTCATTTGAATTTATTGTCAGACGTATTAATAACAAAAAATTTCTTCTTCATTCGTTTTTGCCATACGTTCGCCGCTCATTTTCGTTTGATGAAAAAGCTTGGGAAATGAGGTAATGCAAATGACTTTAGAATTTTCATTTTATAACGCCAACGTCGATCTTTATTTAATCCAATTTATTTTGAAATAAATACGGTGGAAAAATGTAATTTCTGATAAGTTATTTTTAGATCCCTTAGAAAGTAAAGCACAAACATTGTTTCACAATGAGATTTTTTTCATATAAAGGTAGCTTGGTAAAAAGAAAATTTCATTACTAAAACTCGTTTTTTTATATATTTGATGTAAAGGCTATTATTAGATATATACAAAGTAACTATTTTTTTAGGAACGCTTATAAACATTCTGACTGAAAAGAAGCAATAATACTCACATATATACCTTAATGATAAAATTTAATAGATTAGTGGACGGAGATGTGAAGCGGCAAATAAGCCGACTAATATAATCAGTTTTCGAGTTCTGACCTTATTTTTTAAAGATGAATGAAACTGTTTCAAATCCACGAAGTTATAATGTTGCTACTGGTCAGGTGTTACTTTGGGTTTTGATGTTTTTATACTTCTGACACTACTCTTCTAATTTTATAATATTGAATACTTTTAGTTTAAAAAGCGATTCACCTAGCACGACCACGGAACTCCAATAATGAGGTGATCTCATGTCATTTAACTATATTTTAGCTGTCCCGGAAAGAAAATATTTTAATGTTTAACAAGTATATTTATGCAAACATAGTAATTGAAATGTAACCTTTTTTTGGGGGGGGGTCTTCAAAATGTACATTCCCAAGATGGACATTGTTAATAATAGCACACATCGAATTAGCTATCAAATTTCCACGAAACTGTGTGTATAGTGAGGCACACCAGCTGCAGCACAGCAACCGTATAGACGTAACTGTAAATATAAATCTTTTTAAATCCTTGCGCATTTTCATCTTGAACAAACAAAGGTCTAGAGTTGTTTTCCGAATATATAGCTTAGAACTTTAAAGAAAAATATATTCCGGCACTGCCAATGTAACAAACCCTCTGCGGACATATTTGATATTCCCGTCCTTTTTCATTTACCGACCAATCCAGCAATATTATCAGCACTTTAAAGTTACTATAATCTGGTACTGAAACATCATTTGCACACATCTTTAACCATCCCGTCCTTTTCCAACACATTCAGCAGTAATAACAACTCCATCAGTAGAGTTTTCCGCCATACAAAGTTTTTTTTTTTTTTTTTTTTTTTTTTTTTACGTAACTTGCATTGAGTAAAAAAAAATGCTATTAAAATAATAACATAAAATCTCACTCTGAAAAATATACAGAACGTTAACGTGTTACATTCAAGATTCGACATCTTATTTGCGTGATTTTTCAAAAAAAAAAAATTCATTAAATTAGTAATAAATATTACATAATTTAAATTATAGAAAAATTAAAAATAAAATAAAAACGCGTGTTATTATTTCTAATCAAATGCTTTGTTCTTCAAACCAAAAATGTAATCTTAGAAAGACAGGGTAAAACGATTTTTTCATCTGCTACGCATGTATTTTTAACCAAGCCACATACCTACCTATAGCTTTATCACTTAAACACTCACCCCTGCAGAGACAAAAAAAAAAAGGTTTAATCCAGCCTCATGTTTATTTCTATTTAATGTCACGGGCCTCATCATCTACATCTCTTACCTCTTAATGGTCCAACTGGAAAAAATAGAAAAAAAAAAGAAAAAAAAAACTGTCCACAGTAGCTGATTCTCAATATCATGCAGTATCGTCACCCAGTGGGGAAGTTAAGATATTCTAGCACTTCTAACTTTCCAATATTCTCTACAGTCATCTCTGACAAGCCCTTCATTTTTTTACTTAGCAACACACACCATGTCTTATTAACAACATCATCAGTACAGTTTATCGCCCCATAGAAGAATTACAACGTTTTTCAACGTAAAATACGTTAAATTAAAGAAAATAATAATAATAATTAAAATGATAAAATAAAAATTTACTCTAAAAAATATGCAGAGCGTTAACGTGCGTGTTATCTTTCTTCATCGCCATCTTATTTGCGTTATTTTTCAAGCAAAAAAAGGCACCAAAACAATATTCCTTTATAGCCTATATATATACAGGGTGTCCACCAATAGCTAATTTCTAAACCGTTAGAGATAAGCATATAGTTTATTTAGGAAATAATCTCAAAATTATGAAAGAAATTTTGGGTCTATTCAATGTTTTTCAAAAAATCAAATTTTGAAAGAGTTACGAAATTTAAATTTTTATACAGCCCCCCAGTCCTATCAGTCATATTTAGTAAAACATTCTTGACACTGTAACGTTTAAAACTAAAAAAAAATCACTCTTCTACCACAAAAATTGATCGAATTATGACGTTTTGAAAAATCAAGATCTTGCATTGTTTCATGACGTCATCGAGAGATCGCTCAAAAGACCGTATGCGAAATCCTTCAAAATCTTGATTTTTCAAAACGTCATAACTCGGTCAATTTTTGTGGTAGAAGAGTGATTTTTTTTTAGTTTTAAACGTTATAGTGTCAAGAATGTTTTACTAAATATGATTGATAAGACTGGGGGGCTGTATAAAAATTTAAATTTCGTAACTCTTTCAAAATTTGATTTTTTGAAAAACATTGAATAGACCCAAAATTCCTTTTGTAATTTGGAGATTTTTTCCTAAATAAACTATATGCTTATCTCTAACGGTTTAGAAATTAGCTATTGGTCCACGATTGGAGTGGACACCCTGTATATGTATATATATATATATATATATATATATATATATATATAATCTAAATTATAAAAAAATAAAAAAAAATCTAAATGAAAACAAATGTTATTTCCAATTAATTCCACTGTTCTTCGAAAAACAAATGTAACGATTTTTTCCATCCGGTGCATGTAATTTTAAACGAGCCACATACCTACCTATTGCTTCAGCACTTAAACACCCACCCCTGCAGAAAAAAAAAAAAAAGATTTAATCCAGCCTCCTGTTCGTTTCTATTTCATGTCACGGGCCTCATCATCTACCACTCTTACCTCTTAATGGTCCTACTAAAAAAAAATCGAAAAAATAGAAAAAAAAACCTGTCTACAGTAGCCGATTCTCATCAATATCATCCAGAATCGTCACCCGACGGTGGGGTGGGGGGAGGGGTGGGGGCAACTTTCCACTCCGTCGGGAGTAAATTGAAAGACCCCCCTTTGCCCGATGCGGATGACCCAATCATCATCTTTTGGTAGGGTTACGTCAAAGTTGCCCCACAGAGTGGTGGTGGGGAGAAAGTGTCCCCCCGCTGGCATGAATTTGTATGAAAAAGGGGAAAAGAGTAGTCGATACATTTGGTTTCATGAAGTGTCCGTTCTTTTTTCTCATGGGAACCAACTTGAAATTAAAAATATCGTCATCATTCAAGTTACAATAAGGTATTTATTTGATTATTTCGGAAACGGAAAGCATATATCAAACCGGGCAAGTTATTAACAACGGGAGGAATGGAAATAAAGAAGAATTGCAATGTGACAAATCTAATATCTTTAAACGAGCAATTCTTGTATATATATATTTATTTATTTATTTATTTATTTATTTTTCGGATCTCGAAAACGGCTCTAACGATTTCGATAAAAATTTGTATTTAGATAGATTTTTGGATTCTGAGTTAATCTACGTCGGCGTTTTTTCTGTAAAAACGCGAGTTTTCACAGAAAACCCCGTTTTTTGTGCCTTCATTGAAAGTTTGAGAATCTTTTATTGCGCCATTTTCTTTATGGTTACTTTCATTGTTACTGTTTCCGTGGCGACGACGTTTTGTTATAACAATTGGATTTCATATTTAATCACATCAGCGCGAGTTCAAATTATGGTATTTGGCAACGTTAAATTGTTATTGTTTTTGAAATGTTAAAGCAAGGCTTCACTAGATAACAAGCTGTTTCATTTATTCAAAAGCCATGGAATAAAAGCAGTGGTTACTGTCCAGCGACATTTATTCAATTTTATGGCAACTAAGGCAGGAATTCAAGTGAAACACGGACGATCGCAACTCACCAATGCAATCGCAAATTCCAAAATTTGGATTCAAGTGAAACGAATTCACTTGAATTCGACTTACAGTAGCGGTTGCAATATGCGATCGCCTCGAAGCGACTGCAATGGTGTTTCACTTGAATTCGGCCCTTACACGATATAAAAATCGGATTATTTTACTTTTCAAGTACGATTTAAAAATTGAGTATAAAAGTGTTAGTTTTCAAATACTTTTTTTTCCTCCTCAAGAGTGTTTAGTAAGATATTTCAGGTAAAAAATCAATAAATACGAAACTCAATTTTCTTAAAATATTAAGTTTCAAAACAAAATTACATCTATCTAATATCTTTAGACGAGCAATTCTTGTATATATATATTTCGGATCTCGAAAACGGCTCTGACGATTTTGATAAAATTTTGTATTTAGATAAAGTTTTGGTTTTTGAGTTCATCTACATCGGCAAAATTCACAAAAAAACCCGTTTTTTGTGCCTTCATTAGAAGTTTGACGAGCTTTCTTTCGCCATTTTCTTTATGATTACTCTTATTGTTACTGTTTCATAGCAACCACGTTTTATTATAACAATGGATTTCATATTTAGTTACATCAGCGTAAATTTAAATTTTTATGGTATTTGGCAAACGAGTTTTGGCAACACGCTAGAATTTTATTGTTTTCGAAATTTAAAAGAGATCGATCAAAAGAAAGTTAGAATAGGGTGTAGGCCGCGGTAGTGCGATCGGTAAGTCGTCGGACTCGTAACCAGAGGGTCCCGGTCCGATCATATAGAGGAAGCCCAGCCGATCAAATATCCACCGCCTTCATTAATGGTGGCTGGGGAACGTTGAAAATGTTCGTGGTCATAAAATCCTCCAAGTGAAACGATACCTCTGGGGGATGCTGGGCCAAGGGTTTGCTCGGCCCTTGGGCCTGGTTCAAAAATGAACAGAGCGCTCTTCAAGGCCCCATCCCGGTTAAACTACGAGTTGTGGTATGTACGGGGGGAACCTTGGAGTGTGCAGTCAAGTGAAAGTCAAAACCAACTGGAACCAAATGCGTACTGGAGAACATGGGCTCTGCATCCATTCTTATCAACCCCTCCCGCGCTTTAGAGGCCAAATGAAATGAAATTGGGTGTGATTTTACGGTGAGCATGGATTAAATAAGGTTGTGTTTTTTAAAACAAATTGCGGCTGTTTTAGAAGCATAATTGCAACCAAAGGCTTAAAAATGCTTTTCAAATTTATCTAAATAAGTACTTCGCATTTTAGAAAAAAACACGAGTTTATAAACTTCTTTTTTTTTTAACCGAGCGGGCTCGGTCCCCTGGTACTAAAGGTAAAGAGAGAAGCTTATGAAAAAAAAAAAAAAGATTGTTTATTGTGGAAAAATAAATACATACATATTAGCAATACATTAACGTGGTGCTTCACTCTGCGTGTATTCTTTATATCCATTGAAGAAAAGTAATAAAACCTGTTATTTAAAATAAGTAAACTAAGTTAAGCATTAAAATGTTATTAGATAAATTGACAAAAGGCAATGGTAATAAGAAAAATCAGACAAAACAAAATAAATAAAATAAAATTAATGAATATAAAAAAAAAAACAATGTACAAATATCTAATTTTGCTTTCATTTAATGATTTTTTGTACCTGCACTTGCAATGAAATGAATGGTCTAACTTTTTCATCCATGCGGCAACATAAAATTTCCTTAAACAGCTATATTTTGCGTGCATTCCGAGTATACACTTTTCGAGCTGGGATATTATGCATCCAAAAATTAACATGCTAAAAATACTTGTATATGTATATGTTTCAAAGTTGCTTCATTTTTTAGTTTTACGCAAAGTTATTTATCTAATTACTCTTGCTGGAAATTTTAATTTGTTCTTTAATCAAACATAAGATAAACTTAACATATGTCTTTTGCATCCAGAAAACTTTAAAATACCTTGCGATTTATAATGCAGAGTAAAAATGTTAGATTTGAGTTTCTATCTTAGCAATACAAACCAATCAATAATTTTTACTCACGGTAAAGTATAGAACTCTTACAATTGCTCTTTAAAGCTCGCGAAAACCTCACTGTATGAGAAATACATTAAATTTAAGTATACAAAAGTAATAAAAACTTTGAGGTTGTGAATTTGACTTCAGCATACTAAAATACTCCACAAGCATTAAATTTCGTGTCGAACATGCCATATTCCGTGTATTTACTACAAGGAAGCCGTTACTGGTTAAGATGAAATGAAACGGGCTTTTCAAACATATGTGATTAAGTTAGAAAACTAAAAGCATTAAAATTCTAAAACTCTCTACGTAAAAATCATTTTCTAATCCAAAACAAAAATAAGCAGTGGACAACAATAACACCAGTAACACATACAGGTACATAAACAACATGTATAACGCATACCAAGTAATAAATATGTTTTTGAATATATACCTGATAAACCTAAATGAAGCATATTTGTCATATAATACAAAGGATTAAACTGTATTTTGACAAAGGCCGAAATCGGATAGAAAAGGGAGCGTTCTCCATTTCCGAGCTTTAAAATGAAAACATATTTCCAGGTTTAAAATCTACTTATCTCCTTTTGCCCTAAAAGTCTGCTAATGCGCGCGTAATCCGAAAGGGAATTACCGAGTAATCTCCCCCTCTGCGTAATCTGATTCTTTAACATCCAATCACGTACGGCACTTGTAGTAAGGGAGTTGGAGGGAGTAATCTGGGGAAAAAAAAGTTTTCGGCAGGAACCATGCCATTCCATTGAGGCTTCCTAAATTCATAATGTGTTTTGGTAATATTACATGGTTTAGTTGATAAAATAAAATTTAAATAAAATATTTAATAACTTAATACATAATTAGGTAATCTATCTTTAATTAAATCGCCCTTGTCAAGTTAAACAAAAGGTATTTGAAATTGAAGTAAACATATTAATCGAACAAAACCGATTTTTGGTCTTTAATAAGTATGTGTAAAAGTAAAAAATAAAATTTAAGAACAAAAACAAAATAAATAAATAAGAACGTACATAATTCACCTTGTTGAGGAAACTCATTAAAAAAATGCTTGGTGGCTACAGTAGAGCTGTTTAATCACTGCATAAAGATGCTTAAAGCATAGAGAGTAGTAAGAGAGAGCACATTCCTTTTTCATGAGCATGTTTTTCGCAGTGGGTTCAACTTTTTTTGCACTGGTTGATAGGCTGAAGGCAAAACACAGTTATTTGAAATTGTCTCTTGAAATTGTGTTTTATTATCGTTAATTTTTTTTTTAAATTCTACTAATTCATTTTGCTCCTTTTTCATTTATCCTTATTCTGATACCATAAATTGGTATTTTTAATCATTATTTTTAGGGGTGCACAAATAGGATTTAGGGACACAAATTAAATTGTGCAAGAAATGTAAATGCGCAGCACAAATTTAACTTTCAAAGGTGTTTGTTTAATTTTTTATATTTTAAATGACCGTCATGTTTGCGTTATTTACTTTTCATTATTTTTAAGAAATTAATACATTAATGTTTTTATTATAGCGCACTTAAAGCTCTCTCCTTTATTAAGCGTTGTGTTGGATGATAGCGAGTCAACATCGTTGCTTATAAATCTCTGAAAAATATTATTTCTTACTTAGGTAGACTTTTATAACACAAAAAATTAATTTAAACATTATTTAGCTCATGTAAATCCCCAAAAATTTTTAGATCAAAATGAAGCAGCTAACTTTTCAAATTTTCAGGAATGACCAGCCTATCAAATAGACTACACTAACTCCAATAAATATGCAAATTTCAATTACTGAAAACTGAAACACCAGGCATCCGCTGAACTCTGCACTGCAAAAAACGAACTGTTGTTTTTACAGTATAATAATACTGTCAGTCGAGGTTCCAATTTAAATGTGTAAAACGAGCGGTAATAAAATGTACAACTAGCAATTTTGCAGCTTCTTACTGTAAAGTTAGCAATTTTACAGTTTAACTGTAAAATTAGCAATTTTTACAGCTTTTTGCTATAAAATAAGCTGTATTATACTGTAAAAACAACATTAATTTCTTGCACTGCGCATACATTTCCAAAAGTTACCCAGCAAAGTACTTAAGCGTTGATAACACTGACCAAGAAAGAGTAATTCCCTACTTCGTCTTTAATTCGCTTACGTATCGACCTTGACAATAAATCTACTCTACTTCCGTCTGAGCTCCAAACATTCACTGGCCACTCATTCCAGCAATCAATTTCCACCTTTCCTCCATTTCATTGTCCGATTCTTTGGCAGGAGTTCAGCCACCTGCGCCTTACGTAATTAATGATTTCTGTGCTGCTAGCCATCCGTTCCAATACGTTTTATTCGAAGCCACAACACGGAAGACATTTTTTAAATTGAAAATTACTATTTGAAAAATTGGATTTTTTTAATTTTTTACTTAGGCAGATTTAGGAGGCGAAAAATAACTTAAATATTCCTCAGCTTATGCATATAGTCAAAATTTTAAAAATCAATATGAGTTGCAACATTTTCTGAAGTATTCAGTCTATCAAATAGAATAAATTAACCTGCTGAATACTCAAATTTCAACTTCTGAAAGCTAAAACATCAACTGATCCCTGCCTGCATTCCCAGAAGTTACTCAGCAAAGTACTTAAGCGTTAATAGCACTGCCCAAGAAAGAGTAATTCCCCTCCTTCGTCTTTAATTCGCTTACATATCGACCTTGACAATAAATCGACTCGACTTCCGTCTGGCCTCCAAACATTCACTGGCCACTCACTCTAGCAATCAATTTCCACCTTTCCTCCATTTCATTGTCCGATTCTTTGGCAGGAGTTCAGCCACCTGCGCCTTACGTAATTAATGATTTCTGTGCTGCTAGCCATCCATTCCAATACGTTTTATTCGAAGCCACAACACGGAAGACATTTTTTTAATTGAAAATTACTATTTGAAAAATTGGATTTTTTTAATTTTTTACTTAGGCAGATTTAGGAGGCGAAAAATAACTTAAATATTCCTCAGCTTATGCAGATAGTCAAAATTTTAAAAATCAATATGAGTTGCAACATTTTCTGAAGTATTCAGTCTATCAAATAGAATAAATTAACCTGCTGAATACTCAAATTTCAACTTCTGAAAGCTAAAACATCAACTGATCCCTGCCTGCATTCCCAGAAGTTACTCAGCAAAGTACTGAAGCGTTAATAGCACTGCCCAAGAAAGAGTAATTCCCTCCTTCGTCTTTAATTCGCTTACATATCGACCTTGACAATAAATCGACTCGACTTCCGTCTGGCCTCCAAACATTCACTGGCCACTCACTCCAGCAATCAATTTCCACCTTTCCTCCATTTCATTGTCCGATTCTTTGGCAGGAGTTCAGCCACCTGCGCCTTACGTAATTAATGATTTCTGTGCTCCTAGTCATCAATTACCCGGTCCAATACGTTTTATTCGGAGCCACAACACGGAAGACATTTTTAAGTCCACACGGCGAAAAAACATTGATGTAAGGGAACTGGGGTAAAATTCATGGCAAGGAATCACGCGAAATAATAGCTTGTTTAAGTTACGACAGCTGTTTTGTTGATGCTCAGGTTTTTTTCTTTCCCTTGACATGCATTTAAAAAGTATTGACTCACTTGTTATTTTCTAATTTATGGGTGATCAAAAAGATATAATTTCTTGAAAATTATGATATTGATAAAGAGAAGCTCTTTAAATAACCAATAACCCTCCTATCCGCACCCCCAAAAAGCGAGGTATGCATTTTGCATTTTATTTTATGTCAATGCCAGAAAAATGCTGCCTTTACCCAATCACAAACGAATAATTGTTTGGATTGTCTGTAAATATTGCGTGCATATTTTTTTAAGTTTTAATTACACTTTTATATGGTATAAAAATATAACAGTAACCGGTTTTCCAATTATAAAAATCTAAATACAACATAAAAGAGGCACAAATACGCATGGATACTGCATACATGTATTTTGGGGTTACAAGGACCGCCTTTTTTAATGCAAAAAAAAAAAGTGAGCTTATGGATGCACGGACATCCGACCAAAGCAACGGGAACAGAAGCGAACAGCTTAAAAAGCAAACAAAGAGAATTATCCGATGACCAATAAAGACATTTTAAGCCAAAAAAAAGGATCCAATGGGAAAATAAAGATTGATCCGAAGTTTTCTGTCAAGTATGAAATAAAAAGAAATAACTCATTGGCGACACCATAAGCAACGTATACAATTTATACAAATGAACGCCAAACAGCGAAAAAATAATTAATAGCATTTAGATCGTAAACTAAGTCAGAACTGTTTTTCAAAATGTGAGAGGATTCCCAAAATCAAGATCTGATGGGTTGGGGCATTTTTGGACAATTTGAAATTAACTAAACAATATCATCTTATTTGGATAGCATAATTTTTGCTATCTTCACTAAAATTCTAACTCATACTTTATGCTTACATATTATGATTAATAAATTTTTGTAATATATATTTTTTTTAAATTGGTACAGTATTCTAAGTTTTTAAGATTATGGGGAAAAAAAAACTTTTCCAAGGTTACAGCTGAATAATACTCCTCCTGTTTTTTGGAAAAAATAATACATTTCTGAAAACAATCACAAAACATGCTTTTCCAAAATCTCCATTCTCAGAGCAGAACTGCGTTCTTTAAATAACGATTAAAGCGTTAAATGTAATTTGAAACGAAGGGATAGGAGGAAGAGAAACGATCCCAAAACCGACCTATCCACCTGTTGGGCAAGATGACTAATGACCATACCGCGGGTAAACCATTTACCCGAGATATTTTTACTCCAAGTTTCACCAAAAGCATTCTGGGCTGCACCAGCGAATAAAATAAGAACTTTTCTAATTTCTGCCTGGGGCAATTTATCAAACAGCTGTTTCGGCAATACAGGAACGCAAAAGATGGGGATTTTCCCTGTACCTGGAAAGAAAGCTTCGGGAGGATATAAATTGGTTCTGGATTAAGATTTTGAAAGGGTTTGGAATTAATATTGCGAACATGCTTTTACCATTTGGTTGATGTATGGCCTGCGAAACTTTGTTTATTAAGTAAAAGCAATTGAAATGGGGAAGCGGTTGCTTGTTCATTCTGGCTTCAGACATAATAATTACTGAAGAGTGTTTCGGCTAATGCTCAGTTAACAATTATATTTCCTCACACAACCTAGTATGCTCAAGCAGCAGATAAAGTTTCACAGCGCATTCTTTGCAACTGAAAGGGATCAGACTCTAAACTCTGCAATTTTTATTTTTATTTACTTGTTTGCTCCAGAAAGAATTTAGTGTTTAAAGATATATACTATAGGGTCGATGGGGCTAAAAGAAACCGGTGGAAAATGAACAGTACTTCTTTACTGCACGAGTGGTAATTATTTTAACTAAACTGCTGCGGAATGAAGAGCAAGTAACAAAAATATCATGAGAATTATGTGTATTTCCGAACAATTGTGGAATAGTCAGCATTTCTTGAAGATGCCAACAAGTAAATGAATAAATAAATAAGATGTAAAAAAGAAGAAACTTTTGTTTTGTCTCACCTCCTTGTTATCTTACATTTTTCTCTCCAGCTGTTCTAAAATTGGAAATTAAATGTTCCCAAGATATTTGACAAAAGATGTTGAAGGTTGCTATAAGATTTTGGTCCTAAGATTCATCTTATTTTTTTGCGTGAAATTTATGTTTTCCTTTTACCCCGCACATTTTAAAATTTAGAGTAAAAAAAAAAACAATTAAAGTTTTCACTCTTCCAAGTTTTTAAATGATAAAAATTATATTTTTCTAGAAAACTAAAAATAAATGTTGTATGTAATTTACACATTCAGCGCATAATTTAGCGTTTAGTACTTTAGCGTTTAATACATAATTTAGCGATAGTTTTTCTTTAATGTTTAAAAATAAAAAAAATGCTTAGGGAGTACATTTGCAGGATTCAGCGGGTACCAAGTGACCTAATGGTCACAGCTTGGTTATTGTTTGGAGTATAATCTCTATAATAAAAATAATTATAAATTTTTTAATTGACTATGTAGAATATTATATTATATATCTAGTCAACATAATATGAACACAAATTAGATGCTTCCATCTGCCTTCTAGTTTCTACGGTAAAATGTCATTTTATAATCTACCAAATAATCCAAATTGTCAAATTGTTTATACCCTATTGCTCTTAGAGATAGCAGTTATGAACAAAATGCATGAACCGTTATATCTCAGTTTATCCGAATGAAAGGGACGGACTTAAATATGAAACAATGAAATTCTGTTTTCTTTTACATCAATTGACTTTTGCGAAGTATGGTTTCATTAACTTAAAAAGCCACGAGGAAAGTTTGCCGGCAATAAATTCTACTAACAGTTTTTCGAAAAAAGAGCCAAGCAATTTAGATTTTTTAAAAGTCATATTTATGTATTAGTCATTTAGGATTAGCGATACGAATACAAGAGATTATTAGCAAAATTGTCGCAAGTTAAAAAACTTTTACTATTGCAAGCATAATATTAACTTTTTTTTTTTAATCAAGAAATTTATCAATCATTCAAAGCTGTCAAACATATTTAGATGGCGTAAAAAAGCCGACCTTAAAGAATCGTATTTACGAGGGAGGGGACGAGATTACAAGCACAGTTGATTTGCAACATAAGTATAAAATGACTTTTAAAAGCCATTTTTTTCACTATATACTTGTTACTTTAAATATTTTCTCAAAAACACATTTGTTTTAAAATACTAAACTCAAAAATAAACTTAATGCTACAAAGCGGTTTAAAAAATGTATTCAGAACAGTTTCATGATTAATGCAGCAAAATGGGATATTTTTCGCACAATAAGATATCTAATCTGTGTTTCTATTATTCACGTTAATGCAGCGTGCTACTCCAAACAAACCCAGCCCATTTAACACGTAAGAAAAAAAAAATCCCCTAAATAATTTCATATTTTCCCCGTCAGTACAATAACATTTCATAATAACCTCTCCCACAAATGAACATCACTCTTATTCCACCCCAGTTCTCCCCCTCAAAGTGTCATCCACTGAAAAGGACTCCAACAATGACGTCACAATTTTTATAGTGTTGCCCACCGTTGAGGGCGCTACATGTGAAATGTACTTTCCTCTCTCGCACTCACTCTACTTATACATATTACTCCCCAGTCACATTAATTATGCACAGGGGCTTCCTCGGGCCATACGAACGTTTTAATTAGTCTCTTTATTCTAAATGTGGCTTGATGCAACCGTGCATATTCGTTTCGTGTAATAAAACTGAGAGCGCAGAGCCATCGTATCACAGATTTTATGTGAATAGGGTGAGAAGGCTACGAATTACCAATTTTGCCGAATAACAATGGAAGTTCACGATCCGTTACTGCGCAGTTCGTCGCACTATTGATTTCTAGCTTATTCTCATATCAGGCATGTCCAATTATAGAGGTAACGCCTACAAGATTATGGAAGGTATTGTATATATACGTATCAAAACGATATTGGGTACATATTTAAATTCATATGTACTGGAAACACAAAATGCAACACTGCAAAAAACAAACTATCGTTTTTACGGTATAATACAGGCAGCAGAGGTTCCAGTTTAAAACGGTAAAATGCAGTTATTAACTATAAAGTTAGCAATTTTACAGTTTATTACTGAGCATTTTGCAGTTTTAAACTGAATCTCTGCTGCCAGTATTAAACTGTTCAAGATTATCAATTTACCAACAGTAATCTTAATATTTTGCAATTATTTATTGAATCTGTTTAACTTTAAAATGCCCATCGAGAGTTTAAGAGATAACAGTCTCACGTGACATTAAGAATCTATATATGTACGTATGTGTGCATAAATTTAAATTAACTTTTAACTATACATGAGTGGATAGTAACATTGTTTGTTTTAGCTATATTTTAGAATATTGATTGCTTAAAAAACAAAGATTTACGAGATTTGTAATTATAACTACTATAATCCAGTCATGGAGAGGGTATGTAAATTTCATCGTAACAGATGAGCCTTGATGCTTTAAAATTTCTCAAATATACACTCAAATTTTGGGTAAATATTGCATATCGTATCAAAATTGGGTAAAAGTAGTTTCCGAAAAATGATTGCATCCTTAACTATCAACAACAAAAGGTCACCGCAGCACTCTAGCAATAATTACCACTATTTCGACTAACCTTTATATTTATGCCTATTACGTACAACATAACACTTATTTGTGAAAACATATTTTATGCAAAAAGGGGTTTGAGAGCTATTTCCTCAAAAAATGTGTTAAGCTTCTAGTCCGGTAATAATTTCTACCTGGCATTAAATCTGGCAAATAAAATCCAAATCAAGGCCTCTCTCTCTGAAGGGTGTTTTTACCCTCTGAACTGCTCTTTACTGTAGCGTTTAAGAGAAAGCAATGTTAAAAACGGGTTTTTAAGTGCTTAATTAAAAATTGTAGTCACTAATGTATATCCTGAATATTTTGCCAAAGTTTCCTTTTTCTAACCGGAAAAAAAATTACTCAACACTATGTAGAAATCAATCGTATCTTTATATTTCGGGCACACACAAAAACTTGCACAATCGGCACATAGTCTTCTCTAAAATGAGATTACACAGTATAATACTTTTCAGAAGCATGAAGAAAGGATAGCATAAAAGAGAGAGACAAGTTGCATTTTTTTTAAACGTTAATAATGGCTCTTTCATTGTTTATTGCTTTTGAAAAAATAAGCTTCTTGCATTGAAAAAAAAGACTTTTAGTCAAAATGAGGGATTTAATTTCTTTTAGAAGTTAAAAATATTTTATCAGCTCCTTGTGTGAAACTTGGCTCAGAAGCTTAAAGCAAAGAGATAAAATACATAATTTTGAGTCAGCAGTCGAGAAAGAAAATGTTTTTAACTGTATGTTTATAGCATTTTGTAATTCGGTGTGATTTTTTTTTCAATTTTTGACAATTAGTTGCTTTAACTAAAACCTTCAACTATGGCAAAAACAAGGTTCATGATTCTCGTGCAAAGTTTTTGTACTTTTTGAAAACAAAACTTTTGAACTAACGAAACTCTTTATTTATACGATTAAATTGATATCGTCTACTGCGCATGCCTTAAATGTAAGATTATAATAGGTTTGATGGTATAAAACAAGAAAAAAAACTCTTATTATATCAATTTAGCTGACATTTAATATTTTATATTTCAAGATTTATTTTCCCATAATATATGTTATAGTTATCTCTCATTAAATTTTGATTTTTTTAATGATCATGAATAGTTCTGGCATGTAAATAAAGGAGCCCTTGACAATTGAATTTTCAATGAATAATATTTACAATTTTAGAATTTAGTCCAAGGCTGCCACCGTCTTTGTTATTTTCTCACTCTTGAATGTAGGGGTTGTAGAGAAGAAATATACAAACATTTATCATTGCTACGATTTCTTTATTTTCAGAAAATAATCTGATGTCAGTGTATGGAAAAAAATAAATGTTTGCCATTATTTTTTTAATGAAAGCACTGTATTTTTCAAAACATAATCAATTAAATTTTAAACTAGTTACGTGCTTCACGTCGTTGTACAAATTCAAGGTTTCCTGAAATTTGATATAAAACATATTATTTTGCAGTTAATCAGTGAAAAAATATAAAGAACCAATTATTTCTTCAAATACTAATACATTAACGAAAAAGGTAGATTATTCTGTATTTCTCAAAATGTAAGATTCGTAAAGCAAAATCTTTTTTGAACCATCTTTAGTTAAAAAATATAAAAAAAGGTTTAAAAAACATTTTGTCGTTTCTTCCTTTTTTTTCAAAGAAAAGATTTTGTCGTTGAGGGAATTATTTCCCACTCTTGATGTTTTCATTCCTTATTAAATAAATTATTTTTCAAAGCAGAGGATGTTAAAAAAAATGTTTTGAAACGTGTGAAAAAAGCTTATTTTGATACACTTCTTTTCTTGATTTTTTTCTTTCTTACTTTTTTTCTTTATTTAGGTGAACACGAATGTTGTTGAATATTCGAAATAGCAATCATTAAATGCGTCAATAAAATATTTCAAGCTTCAGAACCTGATTTTTTTTCGCTCACGAGCAAAGGAAAACTAACATTTTTTTTTATAAATCTTTCTTGCGCTTTTATAACGTTCAAACATGGAATGTGCTTGTTAAAAACATTTGTATTTTTTATTTAAAAAAATGTCTTTTACCTATTTTTAAAGGAACTGATATTCTTAAATGCATTTTACACCGAATAAATGAGAAAAATCAGGGCAATTTCTGCTGAAATTAATTTGAATTATTTTAAAACTTAAGTATGTTTAGAAGCAAATAAACCTTAAGGTACTAAAAATGTATGTTTGAGATGAATTAAATTTTGAAATGATATTTTAACGAATGAGGTTTAATGCTATGTAAATTTACTAATTTCGTAGGTACAAAAGAAAAAATTTTAATTAATTTTAGCTGATTTGAGGCTAAAAGTATCATCAACATTTTGTCATGATCCTTTACGTAGATAGCGTATAACAATTTCGAATTTTAAACAACACAAAAACATATTGGCATTGCAGTTGTATTTCAAAATAGCCTTTCAATGTGAGACTTTTTTTAGATTACAAAAATTTACAAATAAGGCCTTTGGAGAAAACGGAAGTTAAAGGCCGTTTAAAAAGTTTAAGTTCATCTCGTTCAAAGTTTCTATGTTTTAAAGATTCTATGTAGGACTTTACTGAAAATGTAGGCCTTTCACCAAATCGTGTTATATCGTATCAACTGCCAGATCAACTAGGAGAGGAATGTGGGGCAAAGTGAAATAGCTAGGCAAAGTGAAATGTTTAAATATTTTTATAATTTGCAGAGCCATCTATCCAACAAAATTTTAACAAGTTCCTAGACATACAGTTGAATCCTGTCAAAGAATAAATTTTTCCAAAGATGAACAGAAAAAAAATATACTAGTCAGTTTCAAAATTTGAGTCATTCTCAAAATACCTTTATTGTAATATTCGTGCTTTTTCAAAAATATTTCTTGTTAATATGAAATAAGAAAATTTTTGTAATTATCGTTTTAACTATTAATTGGGATCTACTGAGGTCTATTGCAGTCTTTATTTTGTATATATTAGGCATGTTTTGGTTTTAAGTGTTCAATGTAATTTGTCAAATGCTTGCGGGGCAAAGAGGATGGGGCAAACTGAAATAGTTCATTTCGTTTGCTTACGCATTCATTTACTAAATCACATACGTATTTTTTCATTATTTAAATTATTTATTATTTTAATTATTAATTCACTATTTTTTTATTTATTCTGTATTAAAATACATTAAAATGACTTATTTCTTTTTCTTTTCATGTATTTTTAATTCATCCATTTTTTATTCATTTCTTCGTTTATTTTTTCGTTAATAGTTTATTTGTTCGTTTTTTACGCATTCATTTGATAAAAATTACAGCAACTGATCAAATAAAAACTATTTCATAACAATAATACTGTATTTCTGACTTTGCCTAATAGCTTTTAGAGGTGAAAATTTTCCACCTTTATTTGAAGTGCAAAATAACTTCCAAAAATGAAAATAACATTTTACCAATGGTTGTATTACAGAATACATTATTCCTTCTTTGTTCACACAAATTTTCAATTGTTCACTCTGAAACAGGTAAGTAAAATAAAAAAAAAGGAGTAGGAGAAAACAAACATGAACTTTATCTTTAAAACTCTAAAGATTTGTTTTCAAAAATAATTAATGTAAAACAAGAAAAGTTTATCCATTTCTTTTCACTTGGATTTATATGACAATCTTCTCCGTCATTTAAAAATGTATTTTATCATAGAAAAATAAAGTTTCATTTCCGAGTGATGTTCAAAATATTACAAGGTTCCCGGACATCAAATGTATCCTAGTTATATTTACGCATTGCATGTATATAAAAGTAAACATTTTATTTTACTCTGTCACTTTTTTTTTTAAAGTGTTTTAAGATATTATTTTTTTACATCGATAAATCTTAACATGTTTTATTTGCTTATCTTTATGTACACCAAAATTACAATATGCATTTGTCAACAGGAATAATAAATAAAATACAATACAACAAACTAGCAATTTAATTAATTTTTGTAATAATTTTTCAAACAATGAAATAAAAAAATAATAATTTGGTCTGTTGTAGTTACAAAGGGTTGTTTTTTTTCAACCTCCGATAGGCTGCAAAATTAAACGTATAAATATGCCTTATTTTCATTTTTTTTAATATCAGAAGTAATTTACAATTTAGGTTTCTTCTCATCATAATCACTTTGAGGATTGAAGCATTTGTTATATCTATGAACGAGCTTTATAACACCCTCCTCGTAAAATGTTGCCGCCAATGATTGGGAGTGAGTTGTGACGGTGTCTTTGAATTCCACGTCACTTTGGAAGCACAATGCCTTTAATCCTACAGTGCATGGTTTTTTGTTGTTTGAAAGACATATATATGGTTTTTAATGTAATAAGAAAACATTGAAACGCATTTAAAAAAAATTATTTTGAGGATAAATGGTTATGTTTGCTTTAAAGATACCTAATACTTGCTTTTTATGCTTGAGTTGCCTTGTGCATGGTCATAAGGAAAAATAGTTCATGTATCCAACTGGCAACGCTATGCAGTGTAGCGTTAAACAACCCCCCCCAAGTAGGGGTTTGGAAAAGCAGTCCTCAGGGGTAACCAAGCTTCTGCTTCAGCTCGGGGAACAGATGGAATCCACTTGACGTTCAGTCGGGACTAAAGGGTTGGTGTTCAGGAATGTACCATTGAATTTGCTAAAGGAGCCGTTGGGTAACACGAGCGCTATGAGGACGGACATTGCCATGGATAAGAATAACTCCAGAAGTCAGCAATTCTCTTTGTTTGTTTTGAATAGCTCTGTGCAAGTGTCGCAAAGTTTCCCAATAGGAATCTGCAGTAATTCGCCAAACACTTCGCAATTCATACTTGGCGGGAGAATTAATTGTGACAATCTTGTTTATGTGACAGCAGCTCAACCGAAAATAGCGTGTTAGACTCGCCAGTGACAGATTTTGCAAGATGAGGAGATACATAGTCACCTATTACAGACACCTGCCGCATGCCTGGTCTTCATACTGCGAGATCGGATGTTGAAAAAAAAAACAAACAACCCTCGTATTTGCTTTTCAATATAAGTACTATTCTATTTGTATCACTCGGAATCGGTAGTAGTTGTAAGTATATTCAAATTAATATTGGAAGTCAATATCTCTATTTTTAGAAGATCATATTATAGTATTTACTAGCTGCCAGGGCAGCTAGATTAGCTGCCTGCGGCATGTTGATGCATAACGTCCCTCTTCTCTAACTTTTACCTCATTCTGAACTTATATTATTTGATATAATTTAATGTTCATTCGATTTCAAGACGTACCACGCACGTGGCCCGGCGTTGCACGGGCACTTCGTGCCCTGAAAGTAGTGATGAAAATTTCAAGAAACTACTAACCGCCAAGGCGGCTCGCTAACAGGCGCTTCACGCCTTTACTTTTTTTCTATGTAAAAAAATCATTCGAATTATTGAGATGCTTCGCGCCTTCAAGATGGTGAGAAAAGTTTCAGTAAGTTCAGCTCGCTCAAAAGAAAAAGCAGACATAGATACTGAGTTTTTAATATAAGTAGATGGCTTTTCAACAAATGAATGTTTCAAAATATTACAAGTAGCTAGCGATAAAAATACTATGTAAGTGGCCCGCTTATGAGTTTTGTGTTTGATTTAGTTAAGCCTTTATTCAAAATTCTCATTATCATTGTTATCACTGTTTCATAGCGACCACGTTTCAACAATGGATTTCATATTTAATTTTATTAGGCTTAATCGCTTTAAATTTGACTACTTATTAATTGATATCTTCGCTAATTAAAATCGTATAATTATATAAATTGAAACTAATGAAGCCTGAAAAATTACCTATCTATCGATACCTGGTTCGACTTTCAGTTCAGTGGCGTTCAGGAGAAAGAAGCGTGACATAGAAAGAAAGATAGAAAGATACTCAGTTTTTAATATAAGTAGATAACTGTCAAACTTATCATTAATATCTCATTGTCAGAGTTACAGTTGGATACTAACTTAAAAATGGATAGAAAACCATTTTAATGTATTTTTCACGTATTTTACTATTTCTATCAAAGAACTTAAATAGTGTCCTAAATTCACCGGAAATACCAGAAAAAAGGTACTCAACATGTACAACTTTTGAAAATATAACCTGATATCTAGAATTTGAATTTCTACCAAATAAACTGCTTTTTGAATCGATTTTCTAAAACGAATATTTGAAGGGAAGACTATTTCGGTATAAAACTAAACATTGAGGGAAGGTCACGGGTTTGTACAAATAAGAACACTTTCAGTCAATATTGGAAAAAAGATAAGACTTTCCCAAAACTGGGACGAATATTGAAGATTTCCGAATTCAATAGGTAAAATGGGTGTCTTAATAAGTCCGACGTAGAACATATTTGGAAAGTTTTGCTGGAAGTAAAATTCGAAAAAACTTTAGAAGATTTCATTGGATCGATAGAAAAGGTTATGATAACTTCATTTCGATATAAAATTCGAACGTTATTCAGGAATTTTACTTTTATGTTGTTACGATAAAACATAGCAATTTTGATTAAATGCAGACTGCATAACTCTAGTTGATGGTAGCAACTTGGAATATATTCTGAGGTGTACATAGGTGCAATTAATTATTCTTTAGAATCAAGCTTGAGCTTATAAAATTACTTAGTTTCATGAACTCTTTATAATTACAAATGTGTAACGACTTATACACATTTTTAATGATTTAAATACTTTTCGCCATGCATATTAACAAGATGACAAGCATAAACTTTCCGCTTTTTATTTTAAAATGATGTTTACTTCAGTTTACTGAGCCCATTCAGTCACTAGCCCTCACTGATGCTAACAAATAATGAACATTTTTTCTAAGCAAACAAACAATGTTGATTTTTTTTTAAATATTGAATTATATGCTACTTAAATAATGAATAAATATATTTAACATTTAAATGTTAACATTAAAACTATTTTAACCAACCCCAGTGAGCTACGTTTATTCCCCTAAAAAGTAAATGATCCCCTTAGAATAAACAACATCAGAAAATAATAATAGTAATAGCTTTTGTAAATTAGAGCTGCCAACGCGGTCGAACATTGCAGTATAATTTTTACTTACTTCACGTTGTTAAATATCAACTGGAGTTCAAATTGAATACGTCATCCCTAATAACGTTTTTTAGATGTGTTTTTAACCCAATTTGAGTTTTAAAGTTAAAAATACCTGAAAACCATTTATTTCATAACTCAACAAGATCTTTATACTGAAATTAATTTTTTACAAATTTGTCATTCCTTCATTACTGTCATTATCTCACTTATGCCTAATATTGTTATCCTTAAAAGTTATCTGATCAAAAGTTATCTTTCAATTTAAATACATTTTTTTAGTCATTTCTTATTTAAAACCTTTTTTATTGTTTTTGATTTTCATAACTCTTCTAAGTATATGAATAATTTTAAAGAATGTGCATTACCTTACAATTTTCGAAATTAACTTATTTAAATTTTTTGAGCACTTTAAAGAATATAAATACTTATTTACAAAGTCACTGCATACATCTATCCATATAAATCCTGTTTTATCTACTTTAAATTTCCTAAATTCCTTGAGCTCACACCATTTTCATGAGAATGATACTCGGACATTTTGAAATTTAGCTTTTATATGCTTAGACCATTTATCAACATAATGTGTGCCAAGAGCAAGTTTGAGCCTAATATTTTCCGTTGAAGATGTTTTGGTGTATTGTAAAAAGCATTCAATTTCTGATTATCATTCCTGAATAAAAGTCCGAATCCACAGTTTCAGCACTTTTGAGCCATTTTCAAGCTTTGGAGGGTTAACCACCGTTCATTTTTAGTACAATACTCAGTTCGTATTTGAAACAATTTGACCATGCAATTAAATCTTTTGATATTGCTTTAATTATATACCTTAATTAATCATTCAAACAGTTAAATACTTTAAAAAAATAAGAGTTTAAAATACTATTGCACGGAATGCTATATTATATTCAGAGCATTACCTACTCATTACCTACAAATTTTCCGATTTTCAATTTTACAGACATAAAATGATTGTATTTATACGGTTGAATTTGTGCATTTCAAAAATTTTACACCATTTTAAAACGTTTAAAAACTTTAACTGGATAAAAGTAGTTTTATTTTCTTGCAGCAGTTTAGAGACGTGTTCATTATTTTTTCCTACTACAACCAGCATAAGAATTACTCAGAGATGAAGCTCGTTGCAACTGACTACACGACGTGTAAAAAAATATCAATGAAAGAAAATGACAATAAACGTCGAGTACAAATATTCTCCAATCCTGCAATGAAATTTTTTAAGTATTAAAATTGTGAGAAAATCAATCAGTATTTCTCAATAGAAGGAATTCAAACATAGGGTGAGCACTGTTAAATTTTAAGCATGACTTGAGTAATTTTTGTTTATATTTTACAGCACTAAATCGTACAAAAATAGTAACTGATAATTTTATAGTTGAATACATGTATATAAAAACGTATGCACAACAACTAAATAATATCTGTTAAAAAAAGTAATGTTAATGTAATGAAGCAATATGACGCATCTTTAAATCAATTAGAAAAGTCATATCAAATGTTTTCTATTTGTTTGCTTACTATACCAGCTATTCTAACTAAAAAGTAAAAATATAATAACCTAATCATCTTCACAGATATATCAGTCTAAAGTGATTAATTATTCATACAAATCAGCCTTTTTCTCCTTTCTATAACTTAAGAAAGTGCATACTAGGATAGAAAAACAAGCAATCACTTTGTAACGCCTAGCTTTTTCAGGATAAAAAGTTAATCAAATTACGAACTAAAGCAGCTTTTAGCGGAAATTAAATCTCTAAATTTATGCAACTTAGTTCCAGTAAAAATATTTGTTTAAGATAAAGTGGAGTCGTGTTTCGTAAATTTTCGTTTTTAAGTGAAGGACGGTGTAATTACTTAAAAGCCATACAAAAGTGATTATTTTTACCATCCTAAATTATGCGCATAATTAATTTACAGAAACCTACAGTCAAGTGAGGCTGTTCTGTAATAACTCTTGTAAAACTTTTCAATTGTGAAAAGTTTTTCTTTTTGTGAATCTTTTATATTTTTACAGCAGTAGTTGCATGGTACCCATACTCGCAGATTAAGATGCAATGATTCTTTTTAAAATGGATAAACGTTAAACCGTTTGCAAGTCTTCATATACAATCATTATATATTTTACTTAAATTTATTTTACTTAAGAGAAAAAAAACCACTTTATTACATAAATTTTAAACCGTTACATGAGCGGTTAACAGCCTGTGTAGTAGGGTGGAGCGAAAAAAATGAATTTTTGATTTTCGTAAACGGGTACCTTTCATTTACTGTGAATGAGGCTAAATAACATTTCTGTGAAATATTTCACTTTTGGGACGTTACCTTTAGTCTGCGCATTAGGCCTAAAGTTTTGAAATTTTTGATTTTTTTTAGATTTTTCAAATTTTTTAAAAAAATATTGCAAATGATAAAACTAGTGACGGGTGGTTATTAAATGGAAGAAAAAGGTTTGAAATATACAAAGATTTTTTTAAAACCATTTTAAATTACGATTTCAGTGTGCGCATTAAGCCCAAAGTTCATCAAGCTTTCCCAAATTTCCGATATTTTCAATATCGAGCAAAAATTTTTATAATTTAATATTTCCTCTTAATAATTACTTAAAGTGCCTTCAAAACATTTTCTTAATTATTTTGTTGTTTCTTTGAACTACTCAACTCTTTGCTTGCTCATTGAAATTACCCAGGATTCACCTCGAGGAAGTGACCGCACTTTGGGTGCCACCCGATCTCCTCTTTTGCTTCAAACCGTAGAGTGCACACATTTACACTTATTAGACAAGTCAGGAACAAAAAAGTGTTTCTTTGCGTAGGAACCTGTTTGCATTGGTTTTGATGGATGCCCTACAAAGACAGGAAAATACAAAGGTGTAATGCGGAAACTGGAAGAAAAACTTGGTAAACCTCTGTAATGGGATATTTGCCAATTACATTTAAATGACTTAATTTGCGGCATTTTTTTGCAAAAGCTAGATGGACCAACCGGTGGACCAAAGTGATTTTTTGGGCCTGTTGGACGAAGTTATACTTTCAAATGTTATGACTTTCGACATGTTATACTTTCAAATCAGTTTAGTATTAACCTACAGAGTTTGTCATTGATCAGATCGATGGTGACAATTAAAATGATTTAAGTACTGAGCAACAGTAACTAAGGTAGTTTTGACTGGAAAAATATCCAAACAATTATGAAACAGAAGTCTAAGAAAGCTTTTCCAAGCCAGATGGTTGACTACAGCAAACATAATCTTTAAATTATAATTTTTAAAAGAGTTTGCAACTTTCGCGGTAAAAGTGTCCTTGCTTTTTTAGGATGAAGTGCAGACGTTACTAATTTAGCTATGAATTTTAGTGAGATTATAAAGAGTTTCATTTATCTCTCCAGGAAGAAGCAGAAAATTGTATTCACATCCATTCAAAACCATGTATACTTGGCACCCTAGAAATATGCTGTTATCGATATCAATATATATATAAAAATGGATGTATGTATGTTTGTTCCTTATACAAATCCAGTTTTCGTCGTTTTTTCATCAAATTTGGCACAGAAATTCCTTTATGTGCTAAATTTCACATAGGCGGCGTTTTGAATTTCTAAAAAAATCCAAAAAGCTCAAAACTTAAATTTGTTGTCTCAAAATGGCCAGGTTCTTTCAATTTTGAATAGATTGAGTAATAGCGATAAGCCTTTAAGCATCCAAATTGATGAAATTTAACGCAATTAAATAGGAGTTTCCCAACAAAGATTACGATTAACAATGAATTATCAATTTAAGGCTCACCTATTTCATTTTAGCATTAAGGAAGTTTTTATATTCCCATGTGCATAGAATTCATTCAAATATTTTTTAGAGCTATGTTGTATTAATAAGCACCCGGACAACGCAGGGTAATAATCTAGTTAGTTCATAAGAGAGAGCATATAAAAAAACTTGTTTTAAATCGTATTATCAAAGCTCAATCTAGAAAATAAACAAGCAAACAAGTTTAGAACCCAAAAACAGATAAAAAATCAGTTTTTATGTATTACATACACACATAAAAAATCAGAATACGTCGATATGATTTCTTAGTATGATGTGAAAATTACAAAGCCACCTTTTACACGTAATTTAGCAACACAATACTTATAAAGATTACTGGAAACTGGGAATTTAAATATGATTTCTGAATTCGCTCTTTTTAAACTTCCATTAGAGATTCAATCAGTTGAAGGAGCTGTCAAATAGGTCACAAGCTCTTCAAAATTGGTATGTGGTCCCAGGAAAGGAAAAACGTTAGTAAAAAAGAGGATATTTGACTGAAATATCCGATCAATTTACGATACAAAGGAACAATTTAACTGTTAAAGACGTGTCTAAGAAATGTAAATACGTGCTCACATTGATTGGAAGGAAGGGCTCACGTGTAGGATTTGAAGTGCGGTTACCTCCCCGTGGTGAGTCCTGGGTACATGAGCTAACGAAGATTTGCACGGTTTAAAGTAATAACAAAATGAATATAAAAAGGTGTTGAAGACATTTCAAGTGAATATTGAGAGGAAATACTGAGTTAAAAAATATTGAAAATATCAGAAATTTTGGGAAATTTGATGAACTTTGAGCGTAATGCACGAACTGAAATCATAATCTTAAACATTTTTAAAAAATTATTTTGTATATTTCAAACCTTTTTCTTCCATTTAATAACCACCCGTCCCTAGTTTTATCATTTGCAATATTTTTTAAAAAAATTTGAAAAATCTAAAAAAAAATCAAAAATGTCAAAACTTTAGGCCAAATGCGCAGACTAAAGATAACGTCGCAAAAGTGAAATATTTTACAGAATTGTTACTTAGCCTCATTCACAGTAAATGAAAGGTACCCGTTTACGAAAATCAAAAATTCATTTTTTTCGCTCCACCCTACTGTGTAGTGCTGCCCTCAAGGTGGATAGACATTTTGGGAGTGCAGGAAAAAAGCAACTTCGAGCACATTTTAAACTTAAAGATCGCTATTTCATGCAAACAAAGGAGATATTGTTTTGTTAGAAAAATATAATCCTGTTCTCATGCATTTTTTTTTTAATTTAAGTCACAGTGACAGTTAAGGGTCATAATACATTATTACCAAAGGTGTGTTCTTTTAGTAGTGGTAGGGGGGATGAATGAAAATTACCGGCAGAAAACAGGTTTTAAAGAAAGGATTTTCAATTACTACTTATCATATTTTCAATTACTATTGTTATCATTTGCATGGCGGAAATAATTGCAATATTCAACTCTATCGAAAGCTTCGTTATCGCTTATTTGAATAATGGCTTTGCAGTGGCATTATACATATTTTTATCACGTACACATATTATTAACTGTTTAATTTATTATTTATCTCATTTAATAATTATTTTTATTTTTATTTTTTTGAAAAAGGAAACAATGTTTTTTAAGAATTTAAAATATTAATGACACCTTGGCAACTGACATATCATCCGAAATTCTGTTTCAAGGTCTTAAAATTAATAAATAATAAAAAGACTCAAGCTCTTATAGCAGCGATAAGAAGATAATTCTTTTTGTTAAAAACGAAACTTTATTTTTTGCTATTTCTTGAGTTTTTACGGATGCGTGCACACAAAATAAAGTTCAAAAATATCTAAAAAAAAAGGTTTTTTCATCAGAACATAACTACAATAGCTCCTGTAAATTTTAATAGAACAAATTGACATCAACTTTGAGGTCTTTGTCTTTTTTTTCTTTGATTTCACGTTGAATGATGTACACATTTTTGATCTGCAATATCCTCTTGAAACTGGTTTGTCTCAAAAATAAAAATAACGTTTTTTAGTTAAGAAAAGTGTGTTCTTTCCAATGATGTAAAGAAAATTGAAATTCAAGATGACCCTTTTGAGATATTGCCCTTTAAAATTGAGACAAAATTTTGACTGGAATTTCAACTCGAATAATTCAGCAATTATTTGAACTATCAAGATGCCACTTGCACACCCTTAGGATGAACTATCAATCTACAAACAAGAAGATAATTAGCTTCAGAAAGTCATTCTTTCAGCAGATACAAGCTGATAACGTATGGTCAAAATTTGCCAAAATACGATTTTTTACCAACTTTGGCAGCAAATTGCAAAGATCTGCAGTGCATGGAGCTTTTGCTACACAAGTAGGCTATTCTACCCTAAAATGTGATCAGAATCACCAAATTTGAGCCTGATAATCGTCTTAGGTCGCGAGCAATAAAAGCGCAAACTTGACGATTTGGTCATTTTTTTCAAGATGCGAAAAAGGGGCCTTTATAAAGTAATTTTTACTGGCTGAACCATAAGGCTTAGGGAGCTATAATTTGATATGGTTTCATGCAAGCCTTTTATGTACATCCAAAAAAATTTCATCAAAATCGGAGGGGGTCGAGTGGGGATTTTCTCGAAATTTGGAACACTTGACATGGAATGACCCATTATCAACAAAGTCAATAATTAATTATTATTCATTTAAAAATAAAATATTATATTGAAATGTCATCCACATGCCCTGCCCCATAGGTGCAATTTTCACAATCAATGGAATATGGATTAAGAAAAAATAAGTGTTTTTTTTTTTCCTCAAGAGTTTTTTATTTATAAATGTGACTGTGTGCAAGATGTAAATCGCGAAAAAAGCAAAATAATGTGAAAATAATATATCTAAAAGTTAATTTAAACTTTGTCCCAGCGACTATCAGTCATCCACATGTCTGAAAAGTATAGATATTTTTCTCTGAAATTTTTTATTTCAAAATCTAGCAACACATCTTAAAATAAAGCAAGGAACTTTGTTATTCCTGACTGAAAATTAATTTTGCTGTTCTGCAACTACTTTTTGATAAAAAGCAAGCTAAACTCCACTTTCAAGGCAAGTGTCTTTCATCTTTGTCATTAACATGGCCTACAGAATGCAAGTAAAATGTACATGTAAATAAATTTTGATAATTAAGTAGTCCTAAAGCTTGCATTTGTTGGTTCTTATTCGAAGTTAGACCGAAAAATATTCATAATTGACTTTTTGAGAACACATTACTTGTGTTTTGTCATCCACATGCCCTTTTTCTAATGTCATTCACATGCCCCACTATGAGACACGTGGATGAATCAAAAGCCAAACTATGACCGTACAATGTTTAAAAATTATGTCTAACAGTTTACAGGTTACAAAATTTCCTTAATATACCTACTGTGTTTGTGTTATACATATACTTATAATTGTATTATTCACATACCTATTGTGCCATCCACATGTCCTTTTTATCATTCACATATGCCTTCAAAAAAATAAAAATCCAAAAACAAAATAAAATAGAACCATTTAAGCTCTTCTGATATTCTATTTTAATTGTGCAACTTATAAAGTACTTTGCTGATTTTTTTCAGATTTTTAATTTTAAATTATTTTTTTGAAAGCTACATGTTAGAAATATTCCCGTATTTGTACAATCACCCATATATATTTAAAATATTGTAACAAAGTCAAATTTAGTATTCAAAGGCAGAAGTTTCGATTCAAAACTTCATGCTTAAGAAAATGGTTATTTTTCTAAAACTAAAATACACATATTGCTAAATATTTTTCCAACTTTTGGAAAACAATGTTTTACATACTCTTGCTCTCAAATGCACATCGATACCCGGTAAAATTATCATATTTTCTTCTTCTTCTAATTTTCGTAATAATATTTAATTCATAATGTCATAATAAAAGTTATCATAATGCACCAAAAACAAATATTTCATGCTAAAATGTTGTAGTGCGAAGCATTTACTGTTATGTCCTTCACGCATGATACATACATTCTTAATTTACTCTTTTAATTTAAATATAACTTAGAAGCAAGCATCGGTTTCTTCCAACCATTAAGTAGCACGGGAAACTTTATATATCATTCTCTACGAGAATATCTGCGCGTATAAATAATGAGAATAAGGTTTTCATTTTTTCAAACGAGAGAGTAATGCTCAGTTCATATTTTACATTAATAATTTCTTTCTTGTTTTCATTAATCTGCATGAGTGGTTTTTAATATTTTGAGGGTTAGTCTCCTGGCAGTTGTTCAAAGTATGAAAGAGCTGCTATAACTCAAAACCTCCATAAGACTTAGATATATTACGCGTCCTTAATGTGTTCAGTACACAAAATTTTTTATTTATAATATCTCATACAAGTTTAATTAAAATGAAATATCTCCCGCGCTCTCTCTTGGACATTATCAGCCACAACTAAATATGTGTGTGTTTGAGTGTGCACGTGTGTGTGTGTGTGTGCATGCGTTTATCAGTTAATACTTAAGACAATATAATACCTTATTATGCATGTTACACAAATGGATCATATAAATGATACCATGGATCTCATTAAATACAACTATTAGAAACGTAAACTTTGAAGAACTATCAATTTAAGATCTAAAAGACAACTGTTAATTCTACTATGCTTTTTGAAATTAATCTGATAAGAATATTTGCATTGAAAAAAAATATTTTAGGCCAAAAGAATTCATAAAAAATGACTAGTCATAAAACAAATACTGAAATTCTAAGGGAAAACGTATTCAAAAGTTATAAAGAAACTTTATGGAGATAGAAGACAAATTTTTACTAAACTATGCTTGCATGAAAAATCCTTGAGACTATCTCCAAATATGCTTGTAATATGCAGCTATATTTCCATACAATATTTAAGAAAATATGAAGTTCAAGTCATGCAGAGCATACCAACTGCTTTCATAATTCAGACATATTATTTTCGCAATCTGAAACATGTATTAATATTTATGTTGGAAACAATTTCGTACATGAAAGCTTCGCAACGTGAGAAAGTTTAACAAAATATCAAGCAGTACTCACCCAAATGTGCATTGAAGCATTCGTAAAATTCCAGCTGCGTTAAATTATTTCCAAGACTATTTTACAAGAAAAATGTTTCTATATTTCGAAACACTTGGCGAAATATTAAACACTATCGAAGCACACACTTATCAAAGTGTTCCCAAAGTCACGTGCAACTGTGAGATAAAGCATCGATCGAGCAAGTGAGATGAAAA
>JAXGGA010011747.1:0-41264 GCA_038373865.1 Uloborus plumipes | reverse complement strand
TAATCCAGGCCCGTCATTTAGGGCGGTCAGGGAGGGGGTCAATTGCCCCCCCCCCCCCATGGCTTTGAGAAATCAATGTATTTGCATATAAATGGGCGTGGTTTTTTATGTTTTAAGGTGAAATTGCATTAAGTTCGGACCCTTTGCCCCCTGCTCTAGAAAAACTTGAAATGACGGCCCTGCCTTAATCCCCAATAATGATTGTTGCTCAGCGTTTGGCAAAACTATACCATTATAATAAAAAATCACGAATAACACTTAAATAAATTTTGCTTTTTGTTCTTTTGAGTCGTTACTATCACGTTAACATTACGCATAAATGTTACAACGGACCACTAAACATTCATTTTCGAGGTAGAACGTGCAACGCCGGGCGACACAGCTAGTAAAATAAGGGCTTGGAAGAGACAACGGCTCAAAGATGAAAATTTTCTCTGGTAAGAGGAAACAGCTGGAGAAAACTGACTGGAGTTAACTGTTTCTCAAGGTGGGTGCTACCGGCCCCCTCCGGTGGAGAGAGAATGCTGGAGGGGTCGAATAAAATCACTTTAAGCTTTTGTTTCTCATAAAATAGCCAATCCCCTTCTTGTATATTCACAGAAGGGGGGGGGGGGCTTGGAAAAAATTTTACTCATAAATTGGGTGGTAGCAATAAAAAGGTTGAGAATCATTGAGTTAACAGATTTCAAAATGCTGAGTTGGCAAGTCTGCTATGAGAAGAAAATACCTGAATCTTGAGGGGGGGGGGGACAGAACAAAAATTGAAAATCAAGGACTTTTTCGATTCTGCACAATAACTTCAGTGGAGATTCTCGTGTTCTGAGTAGATTTGGAAGCAGAGAAAACAGCCGATTATTGGGAATATTTGATAGTAAGGTTGATACAAAGTCATTTGAACTGAGAAAAACGAGAGGTCTTTCGGGAATTGGAAAGAAGTCTGGACACACCCTTTGGCTACGTCCTTGATGATTTGATGAAAGCAAGTGCCATGTCCTATGCTAGATAGAAAATCCTCCGGTTAATATAGCGGTTAATATTCAACTTAAAGAAATGAAACAATAAGTTTGGGATAGGAGAGGGGATTCCCCGCCCCTACTATTTGCTAGTTACTTTGGCTTTTTCATTTTCTATGCTTTCCATGCGGAAAATAGAATTACATTCCTGCCTTCTGCTTCAAATTTTCTATTTAACCGACTTCAACAAAGGAGGAGGTTATCAATTCAAAGCGTATATTTTTTTTTTTTTTTTGTTTGTTCGCACATAACTTATGATCTACTGAACCGATTTGGACGACTTTTTTTTTTTTAATCGATAGGAGATGGTGTAACTTAGGTACCATGTACTCATATGACGATATTTGTTTACTAGAAAAAAAGTTATTGTGGAAAACAGTAAATTTCATATCATTTCCCCATTAAATGATTAAATTTTCAATCCATTGTTGCAAAAATTTTTGCCTCGCAACAGCAATATTAACAGTAATCATGATGAAAAATTTGAACCAAGGCTTAACTAAATCTAACATGAAACTCATTAGCGGTAACGTACGTAGTATGTGTTAAAATCTTATGAACAACGAGAAACTAGCATTGCTTTGAAATGTAAATTAGTTGACAAACCGTTGATATTTAAATGGCTTTGATTAAGCTAGTACACAAATAAGTACCAGAGAGTAACAAAGATTTTTTTTTTAGTGTCAATCGTTTATAATTTTAGACGCGTTGATAGTTTCTTTTTTTTTTTTTTTTTTTCAGTTTATTTTATGGAGCATTCAATTAAGAAAATTAGGTGAAGTTCCGTAATGGAAACATTACCTTATTTCAGGGGCGGACTGGCTAACTTTGACCCAGTCGGCAAGATGACATTTTGGCCCACCTTCGTATTATTATTATTATTTTTAATGTATACTACTACTACGTAAGCGAAACTACATAGGCCTCACTCCTACGACCTACCACATTTCAAAATTAAAATATTATTTAAGCTTTATGATAGATAGAGACACATGTAACAGTAGGACACAGTAGGAAATCAAGCTTGGAGTTGGTCGAAATTGAGGATTGCTAAAACAAAAGTTGGAGTAGCTTGACGTTGGATCGTGTGATGATAAGTCCTTAAAAAAAACGGAAACGAATAGAAATTCGGATTGCCAAGACATGGACGGTATTGGTCAATCCATTGCATCTTTATGTTCCCTCTTTTTCCCCCTCCTACTGTAGTCTGATTCAAACCGAGGTGTCCGAGAACCCCTCCCCCCGCCCCCTCCTCTCTCCCCAAGAGGAAATCAGAAAGACAAGTGATTTCTTCGGAAAACCCTTATCTGTTTACCCCGGGCTTTAGGGGATGCAAAATTTTGATACTTCTCTTATTGGGTCTCTAATTGGGGGTTTCGATTCCTTTCCCTACAATGTAGAGCAGGGTGGGGAGAAAAATAAAAAAAAATTCAAATCAACTTCTAATACTTGCCAAAAGTTGTCTTTGGTGATAGTTAACTTTTGTGCAAATTTTAAGGAAAATCGGTTAATATCTTCAGGGGGCGCTGCGATCGCAAAGTTTTACCATAGCTTTAGGGATTTTATGGTTAAAATGTGAAAAACAATGCCGTTAGCTAATCTCATTGCATTTTTTTTTACCATAAGATATATTCGTGCATTCAAAGCATATGAAATACCTCAAAAAATTATTTTGTATGATCTATTTATATTTCAAGCATCTTAAAAAGAAATAAAACAGTGAAAAATAGTGATTTTTAGGACAATAATTAACCAGCATTAAACAGCATTACTTAAAAATAAATGAAATATGTTTTAAAAATATGTACAAAACGTACATGATACGAAAATTTTATGTGTCACAGTTTGAGCTTTCACAAAAAATCTTTTTTATATTCAAAGAAAGGCAGTTTTTTTCGAGCCTTTAAACGTGCACGAAAGAAACAATCCCTCGTTTTTACTCCACTTGTAGTCAGTGATACATCCGTCACCATCTTTACGCTAGATTCCACGGATTGAGTGTGACAAGTAAATGTTCACATGTTTCAAAGAAAATGGGGAGCATCTCAGGTTTTTAAGTCATGCAGCTCGTCTTCGAATAGCATCATTGTTATGGGAGGTTCTGTTATTAGCACGTTTTAACACTGCCAATTTATCAAGTCTGCATAGTCGGAAGAAAAGTTAATCTCAAAAATGGAAAAAAAGTGTGGATGTCATTACTATACACAGAATTAGAGTTTCTTACTCTTAAAATTTGACGAGAAACTAACTGCCGTACGTGCCTTCGATCATCATTTAATATTGCCAGCAAAATATTTTCAGTATATACAAAAAAAAAAAACTATTCTCTGAATAACTGGCCCGATGACAGTAACAGGGCGTCTGGTAAATAATGCGAATGGTAAAATAACTTGCCACAAGTTTCGTGCACCATTCTTGCATGATGAGTTGCACTTAATGATAAACCAGCAAGGTGCACATTTAACAATGACTGAAACAAGCATTTTTAAGTTTGCTGTCCGATATTCTGTGCCGATGTTCAAGCGCAAATTTGATTGACTGTCATGAGCCATCTAGAATGACTCCAGGAACTAGGTACTGTTTCAGAAAGATGTATGGAGCATTTGGCACTAATAACGGCTTCAAATATTTCCAGTAAATATTTCTGGTCTGTTCTTAGGTCAGCTCGGCCGATAGTTGGCATGTTTGCATATTGAACTCAACTGCCTCATGTTTCACTATAGTTAGGGATTCGCAGCCTGTCAACATTTTGCCAATAGGACCGCTGAACCCACGGGGACCAGTTGTTCATTCATCTGAGTATTTTACTATGTGGAAAAGAAGTAATTCAGTGCCATGAAGCTGACATATTAACCAATGCAAAGGTCTATTAAAAATGTTTCTTTGTATTAAAAGACGTTATATTTAGCCACCTTTGCTACTCACAGAACCTCCCATAACAATGATACCATCTGAAGACGAGCTTGCTGTTTAATGTTATCATATGTTAGCAGTTTCATAATTTTTATGTCACATTCTGTAAAAAAAATCAGTTTTTACTTAATATTGTCCCAAAAATCACTATTTTTAACTGTTTTATTTCTTTTTAAGATGCTTTAAATATAAATATATCATACGAAATAATTTTTTGAGTTATTTCATACGCTTTCAATGCACGAATATATCTTATGAGTAAAAAAATGCAATGAGATTAGCTATCGGCATTGTTTTTCATATTTTAACCGTAAAATCCCTATAAAAGCTATGGTAAATTTTTGCAATCACAGCGCCCCCTGAAGATATTAACCGATTTTTTTCAAAATTTGCACAAAAGCTAACTATCACCAAAGACAACTTTTGGCAACCATTAGAAGTTGATCTGAAAATTTTTTTATTTTCCGCCCCACCCTAATGTAGAGGTATCAAGTTGGTCAACAGTTAGTCGAAATTTGCTTTTTAGAACAGGGAGAAAAATTTCGTTCATTTCCGGAGTTTTTTTTTTTTTTTTTTGGGGGGGGGGTTCGGAGAGATTCTCATGACTAAACATCGTACGCCGTAACCCGCGTATTTATTGCAGGCAGGATAACCTTTGTCTGATCGTGATGGCCTCTTGAATTTTCGTTAAGGAGTACAAAAATAAGTTTCAATCGTTCATTTTTCAGCTCGGGCCCTTTTTCAGTCTTGGGCCGAATTCCATTGCTCTGGTCCCCTGAGCTTCCCCAATGGGAGAGCCGTAACCCCAGGGCTCTGAACATAGAGGGAAACTTGAGAAGAGATTAAAGTATTCACACGTGGATTTCAGCTATCTACATTGGCGATTGGTCCCATAAGTAGGAAAGAAATACTTAATGTTCTCAAATGTTTTTGCATTTTGTAAATATATATTTTCAACCTTTTTTTAAAAAAAATTTTGAAGGAAACCTTAGGTTTGATGTGGCCCATTCAGCGGTTGGCCCAGTCGGGGATCCCCGACCAGCGGACCGGGCCAGTCCGCCCCTGCCTTATTTCATAAGTACACTTACACTAAAAAGAATAAAATAAAATAATTTTGGAAAAAAAATAGAACCGACTTCAGTTGGAAATTGCTCTAAAAAGTAAAAATAATTTTTTTTCTTTGAACACCATCGAAACTACTTTTAAACATAAGTTTTGAAGTCGGCGCAAAAACGATAGGTCAAATGATATTTAACCATATTTTGCTAACATTTTTCAGAGAAACCATTGAAAATTAAAAGCAGAATATTTGTACCAGTACACGAATGTGTGGTAATGAATGAAATGTATGCGAATGCTTTTAAAGAACCTGGATCCATTAAAATGTATATAGTTGAATTATAGTTGCGTATGATTCTATACATTGTTTTTGCGCCTACTTCAAAACTTATGTTTAAAAGTAGTTTCGATGGTGTTCAAAGAAAAAAATTATTTTTTACTTTTTAGAGCAATTTCCAACTGAAGTCGGTTCTATTTTTTTCCAAAATTATTTTATTTTCACTTGTTTTTGAATAATATGCGCAGCGATTGGGGGTGGAGGGGGTGACAGCTAGTTTTATACGGGCAGGAGAGGATGGCAATCAAACTAACAAGGGGCCCGCCCGCCTTGACTGTTGGCGGTCCAGGGATTTATATCTTATGTTAGATACAAAATCTTCAGGTTAAAAGGCATAGTTAAACGTTAAAAAATTTTGGAAACTCGAACATATCTATATATATAAAAGAAAGTCATGTTAGTTACACTATTTATAACTCAAGAACGACTGTACCGATATGGCTAAAAATTAGTGGGTAGGTAGCTTAGAGCCAGGAGACGGACACAGGCTATAATTTATGTGTCAGTTACATAAATAGAAAAAATGTCTTATTGACTAAGCCTTTTTTGACACCTGCATGGCTGAACGACATAAAGCATATGTTCTAGCAGCTTCCGGAGCGCAGTAAACAGGTTATAAGTTAGCGGTGCGTTGAGTGTTGTTTGAATTTTGTGTGAAGTAAATTATAAACAAACGCGTTATTTCCCTTGAAATTTATATGTGATAAGCTGTCAGAAACGATTGCTCATTCCGAGGATCCCGATGATCCCAACCGATATGCCGTTTGAATTTAAAAGACTTCAATTTCCGATCTGTCTTGCATTTGTCATGACCTTTAGCAAATCACAAGGCCAAGCCTTAAAAGTTTGTGGTTTGAATCTAGAACATCCCTGTTTTTCCCATGGTCAATTATATGTGGGATGTTCACGGGTCGGAAGACCATCTGCGTTGTTTGTTTTTGAGCCTGATAATAAAACAAAAAATGTTGTGTATCACAAGGTACTTAAGTGAAGAGCAACCTATATACTAAAATACAGAAACAATAATGAATGATTGATGCGGGTACTTATTTTTTTTTTTTTTTTTGTATTTTCTAATAATAAAAACTTAATAAATTCCAAAATGTGCTTATTTATTGCCTTTAACCCATTAATGCCTAGCGTCCCTTTTTAGGGACGGTCCAAAAAGTGAGACTGAATTTTCCAAAAATGAACATTTCAACCAAATAATTGTGTTCAATTATTACTTTGGTATTGCTTCAATTCTGTATAACCAGATTTCAGCACATAACGGCTGTAAAGTGTGATCTGTAGCCATTTGATTATGATCTTTATCAAAAATTACATTTTTCACAGTCTCAAGAACAAAAAGCTAAGTTTTTAAAGTTATTAACAAGTAAATCTATCTGTGTTTGATATATGCGCTACTTTGATCGATGTTTTAGTTTACATTTTTTTGCAATTTTGTAAATTTGAAATTTTTTCAGGATTTTATAGCAATTTAAGAGCGTCCCTAAAAAGGGACGCTAGGCACCAAAGGCTGCATTGTTCAACCGTTGCTGATTTCTTGCTTAGAATCTATAATTAATATCAAAAGAAGTTAGTTAATGTTTTTAGACTGAAAAACAGATAATAATTGTCATTTTTAACACTTATTTTATTTTAAAAATCTAATTAAATTAAATTAATTAATATATAAACTTAATTATACAACGTTCTTGAATATTTTCTCTTCTTTTTTTTAAATTACAAAAAATACTCAAGGTAAATTTTGAAAGAAAGCTATTTCAAAAATATAGTTCTTTAAAACACTAATTATTCGTTGCATTTAATTACTTTTCCATTATGTATTTAGGTGTTTATTATTGTTTAGTCTGACTGTTGGGGGGAAGAAGCCCTAAGCTGTTTCAGAAGCTTAGCATTTCACCTTGATGAAGAATTCAAGGACTGCATATGTGTCTGTTGTTTGGAAAAGGGGGGGGGGGAGGTTGCAGATTTAATTTCAGAATTCCCTGAGAATTCCAATTTTGATCTCTACTGTGACAATTTATTTACTTCTCTAGCGCTCCTACGTGATTATTTGTCTCAGAAAGGTTTTGTGCAAGAATCGGATTAAAACATGCTCATGAACTAAAGTTACGTTGTTCAAAAAAGAAAAGAGAGGAAGTTTTGAATAAATGTCGATGACAGGTAAAATAATATTACGTTGGTTCGGTGTAATAATAGCAATGTCATAACTATTGCATTGAATCTTCATGGAGTTCATCCTATTGTAAAGGCTAAGCGATTGTTCAACAGCAAAAAGAAAGTAACTGAAATTGATGAACCATATTTATATGGTGCTCAATGCAATCGTTGCATAGGGAAAAAGATCTCATGCATCAAATATCGGGAACTACCAGTTTTTGATTCACTCTAAAAAATGGTGGTAGTCGTTCTTCATTTTTATTTTAAAAGTTGCTGTACAAAATGCATTGAGCTCAAGAGTACCGTATTGAGTTAGGTATTATGGGGCTAGTTGTTCTATTGCTTTAAATAAGACTCAGGTAAGATGTGCCCATTGAAGTAAAAGAGCTTATCGGAATGCAGCAAATGCAATACGTAGGTTTGCAGAACAAATGCTTTGCTGACTTTCATACTCAACAACACCAATATTTCCCTGTTCTCTGAATCTACTTCCCAGTTTATGTTAATTGCCGCTTTTATTTCTTCTTATAAATTGTCATTTTCAATATTACATCGTAGGCAGAAAAAATTTTTTTGGTAAAAAAGTATGTACCCTCTGGTGCCTAGCGTCCCTTTTTAGGGACGATTTTTCTTTCTTAAATAAAAAATTTATTTTTTACATGATAATTTTTTAACTATTTTTCCTGTCCATTAAACACTATTGGTAACCAGTATACAAAGTATCGTTGAAAAAAAAAAATGTCAGGCATTAATGGGTTAAGGCGGAACAGAGTTCGCCGCCGGGTCAGCTAGTAGAAAATAAGTAAATGTTCATTCAACAGAGTATAAGTCAAAAATTTTCGTGATGCAATTAAATTTCGTTTTGACGTTAAGAGCCATAGCGTAAACTGTTGAAGTCCCTACATTTATTAACATAGGATCACTATAAATTTTGAAATGACAAAATTTCTTTACAACATAAACGGCTTCTTTTGTCCTTCAACTTCGTTAAAATCGGAAATCGACCGCATACACATCAGGCTCATTGACACCCCCTCCCCCCCCCCCAAAAAAATAAAAAAAAATAAATCCTCCTACAGTTTAGGGTGTATCCAAATTATTATCGACTTCTTGGGTACCCTTGAATTTACGGATTTAAATAGCAAAATACTTACGGATTTCAGATCTCCGCGCTCTAAAACAGAAAATGAAATTTTTCTGTGATACACATTAAACACGCACAAATAATTTTTAATATTTAATATGCACACGGGACAAATCTGGCAACGTTAGATTTACTTTTAGATACTTGGCGGGCAGTAAAGAAGTTTGTATCGTTCATGGATTGTTAATCTTAAAGATTTTTTTTGTCATCAAGTACTATTATTTTATGCAGGTCTCAGAAGTAAGTCTGTTAAATTCAACTACTTGATTTATTTAAAATTTGATTCAATGAGAGCGCATTATTTTCTCCTAAATCGCTTACAAACTCTACAAACGTATAATTGTATCGGAACAAATAATGTAGACTTATCATATTTACTGTCTCTTTTTAATTGAAGTCATTTGATACTAGAGTCGAATCCCGTTTTAACGATAAAGAACTTATCACTCAACTACACTGATATTTCGATCTTAACGTCTATATAATTTAGTCGATTATAGACGTCTTAGTAAAAGCATTTTATCTTTTTTTTTTTTATACTTTGACAGCAATATGTAAAATGATTTTTTTTTAATCAGTCAAAAACCAAAATCGATGTTGAGAAACTGACAAAAAGTAATGTATTTTGCATTTTATCATCATTTGTAAAGAATCTTTCAACGTATTTTTAATTTATATTAATACATATCATTAATTGTATTAAAAATAATGGTTAGAATATTTTAAACTATCTGCATTGGTATTAATTAGTTCATTCTTACACACATTACAAACGTATAGCTTAAAAAATCCAGTAAACTGGAAAACATATTTAATGTTTTATGAGTACTTGATATAACTTAAGCTGAAATAACATTATGAATAAAACAGCACTTTTGGAGAGGAAGATATTGAGGTTTAAGGGGTCGTTCACAAATGATGTCATACTTTGAGAAGCGTTTGTGAAATTGTGAGTTTATGACAAGGGAGGAAAGAGGTAACGAGATAAGTGACATGTTTTCTAAAAAACAATATGTTTGTATAAAATAATATGACACCTAGATAAACAGTGAAGGAGAGACAGGTTTGTAGAAATAAAAAGTGACATTTATGGACCTTATGTAAATATCAAATCAAAACAAAGATGTTTCAATTTTCCGCTCACTATTTTTGAAATTTATTAAAAATTTTAATCACTTTAACAGCTTACTATTTAAAGTTTAAAGCCCAACACTTGCACTCACTTATGCACATTGTAGGTCAGAAGAGCTATTGAAATAATCGTAGAAAGTATAGTTCTGAAAATTTCAACGCAGCCCCTTAAAATGCTACTGAGACCATTATTGCGGATTTTTATTTAAAATAACTCCCTGAATCCAAATGGGACCATCGTTTTCTCCCACCACCTTTCATTTTTTAGGGATAGCTTCCTTGTTTTTATTTTTATTTATTTATTTATGACAGTTTGCTAGCAATTATTTTCTTTGGAAGAAAGTGATCCTTTTTTAACCATTGACATTCTGAGGAGCTAGGAAAGTGTCAAGTTCAAAAACATGCACATCTGCAAGAAGGGACATTAAGGAGGCGGGGGGGGGGGGAGAGGGTACTTTCTCCTATCATATTATTTAAAACTGGGAATATTTTTAAAACAATCTTCCTTTTTTTAAAAAAAAAGCTTATTTTATAATCTTTTCATGTATTTTTTCATGTAAAATCAGACTTTCGGACACACTCCTATGACTTGCATCTCTGCAAAAAAAAAAAAAAATTTGAATTTAAATCTTGGAAACATTGCATATGAGTCACATTACAGATCTTGCGTAAAGAAACTTCCAAGATTATCTATATTTATCCAAGTTACATAAATCAAGCCAAGTTACATACATCAAACCAAGTTCCAAATTAAATAAAGTATGCATATAAAATGGTATTAATGAATATTTATGCTTCTTGGGAATGCATTGCTTCCATTGTTCATCACTATATTAAGAAGTAGGGAGTTAATCTATGATTTTTTGTCCTTGTCCTGTTTTTGTAATTTTGTGAAAATTAATATAGAATTTTGTGAAAACAAATTTATCAAAAATTTAAGGGCCTGCTTCAACAAAACATAAACAGTAGTATCTCGTTGAAGGGAGACCTCTGAATAAGAGAGAAAGAACTACAGAAATCGAGGTATAAACTACATTATATTACTCCGTATCCATGCGCAAAAAATATTGAATTAAATTAAACTGATGGTTATCTTTTTGTCTAAAATTTAACGGGTAAAAGTTTGCCTGCTTGAAGTTAACCTGCAAAAAACAATGAGTATTTTGACACTCTTGCCGATATTTTCTATCTTGCTTTTCCCTGAGTAGTTGTTTCGAATGGGTTCAGCTCTGATGGATAGCATCTGATGAAAGTCCATTTGAAACTTCTTATAGAAAACTTGAAATATAATCAGTTATCTGCATTGGTATAGTGACGTAAATTAACACGTTGACTGTCACGGTACGACAAAACTCGTGGCATGAAAAGAACTTGTTTGTGAGCTAGTTTGGACTTATTGGTACCATCCCAGAAGCCAAATATAGCTCTACTTATACCCATGTCTCACATATGCACTCGAATCGGTACGAAAGCGACAAATCCGGGAGCTACCAGCTGACTCAAAATGGACACTATCAGCTACTACGAGTTCTCGTAGCTTGGCAGTCAACGTGTTAAATGACATGAAGTAAATCCATGTTCCAAATTATTTTTAAATAATTTCTATAAATTAAAAAAATTTGAATTACACAGACTTTGATAATTTTATTTTAATGGTTTTTCAAATTTGTTTAGTACGTATGAAACATTTTCAACATTTAATCTTAAATATTAATAGTTTTCCCCTTTATTAGATCATTATACTGAGTTAAGTACATTGCATGTATCAATTCATAAACCTCCAAACTAGGGACGAATCTATTTAACCCATTAATGCTCAACTCCGAACTTTTAAACCATTTTTGGCTCATAACATGTGTTTTAGTACTAAATGAACTGGAAAAATATTTTAAAAAATCCTGAACCAAAATTAAAATTTTTATTTGATATAATGTAACCGTCCTATTAAAAGGACGCTAGGCACGAGAGGGTACAGGTTTTTTACAAATACTTCGACCCCTAGATTTTCCAAAATCGATCATCTTAATAACAAATTTGCATATATTAAACATTAAAAAAATAATAATTTATGTAGCATAACATAATACAGCTAACACCGCTTTATTGAATCAGTTTTTAATTGAATAAAAAACTTAAATGAATCAAATCATTAAAAAGAGAACACAATCCAGCTCTATTAAATTAGCAGCTTTACTGAATAAAAACTATTTTGAGCAAAAGCAATTCATATAAGTAGTGGCCACTGTAATGAAACAATGTAATTCAAAATAAATTTAAATATTAAAAAAATGATAAATAAAAATAAAAAAATTGAAGAAACCAGAAAATTAAACTCAGACTGTTTAACGAGTGCTTCAAATAAATCCTTAACATTTAAAATTTAAATTTGTATATAAAGAATTCACATTATCAGCTTACAGAATGATAAAAAAGAATAGCATGAGTATTTTTTTTCTTACATTTTTTTAAAGTAAAAGTTACTTAGTATGACAGATTTCAAAGCATTTAGCGGGCAATGCTACTAAACATTTATTGCACTTTCTTGTAGATTTCTTACCGCAGTAAGCACATTTTATTTGTTTTGGATTTACTACGATTAAATGATCTTTTCCACCAAATCTCACTTCGTTGGGCACTCTGTTAATTTTTTTGAATTTCCCATAGCCACGCTGTTTTTGGCTCTCTTGCTGTACTTAGCAAAGTAACTTTGGCAGATTTCTCTTCTGAATTGCAAAAGGTCCGTTTTGTTTGCTTCATAAGAAGGGCATAATCTGCACAGGAGTCACACATTTATCACAGAATCTTTGAGACCAAACAGAAACAGTGACCACCACCATTTTTTTTACTGAATAGACCTGCGATATTGGGCTAAGTTCTGATCCATTCGGTCTGTTCCACCCATAAATTTATTATGCTGAGAAACAGTAAATGGTTGGTTTATATTAATAATTTTTTTTTCAGCATTTGACCATAGTCTAGCTTGAACCATCGGTGTAACACTATATTGGTTAGATGTCGTTCCATTTTACCATCGTAGCCATCTAATAGTTGGCTATTGTCGTTCCATCTAACAAAACTCAAAATTTTCGAGTTTTGGAAATAGTAACTTCCTCCGTCTTCCTTCTTAAAATATTTAATATCTTCAAGTGGACAGTTTTCAGTTTTGTTTGCCTGTATAGTTCCCGTTGCACCTATTTCTTTCTGTGTTAATTTATCAATAAACGCGGGTGACGTAAAAGGGTTTTCGAAAAACAAGTCATTGTACTTATTTTCCGAGAGCTTTTAAATGAGGTTCATCACATTTGATTTTTTTTAGATTATGCGTTTCTTTAAAAATAACCACTTGATTAGTTATATAAGAGTTTCTTTGATTGGTAATGATTGATAAAATAAAAACAATATTTAAATACAATTAAATTTTGCAATTAATAAAAGTTTATTGAATACTTTTATTTTTGAAAAGAATATGCATAAGAAATACACTATTATGAGATGATAAAGTATCGTAAATCATGGGAAAAGCCAGGCTTTCATGAATAAGAACAAGCAAAAAATTTTTATAAATTAAATGTAGTTAAATATATGCTATCAAATTAACTCTTAATCCATTCATTATTCAAAACATGTAAATATATTGATTTCTCAAAGTCGGGGGGGGGGGATTGACCCCCCACCCTGCCCCCCCTAAATAACGGGCCTGTCTGAAACATCATATTTCCGGCAGTTTATGATGATATACCATCAAAAATGATCAGTAATGCAAAGCTTTCAGGAACGGAACACGTGTGAAAAACCTGTCCCCACTCGTGCCTAGCGTCCTAAATATAAAACGCTACAAATACGCAAATTAATATTGAGCAAAAAAAAAAAACAAAACATTGAATTTGGAAAAAAAAGGCAAGAAAGCTAGGGGGATTCGACATTTTTAATAGAGGATGTTTTCTCGTCAGTTATTATTACTTTTTTGTCTCTGGCTTTACAATAACTCACGAATTTCTTGTTTTACACTGAATTTTTATGCTACAGAATTTGAAATTACTGTTCAATGATGACTACACCAGACTGCTGAATTTTATTGATGCAGTATTCTACGTCTGAGAACAGTGAAAAAATTTGTTTAAAAATAGATCATATTGAGCCAAAAAAAAACATTGATTTCAGAAAAAAAGGCAAGAAAGGTGGGAGGATTCGACATTTTTTATAGAGGATGTTTTCTCGTCAGTTATTATTACTTTTTGGTCTCTGACTTTACAATAACTTACGAATTTCTTGTTTTACACTGAATTTTTATGCTACAGAATTTGAAATTACTGTTCAATGATGACCTGTCCCGCGCGCTGAATTTTATTGATGCAGTATTCTATGTCTGAAAACAGTAAAAAAAAATTTGTTTAAAAAATATTCATATTGAGCAAAAAAAAAAATATATTGATTTCGGAAAAAAAAGGCAACAAAGTTGAGGGGATTCGACATTTCTTTATAGAGGATGTTTTCTTGTCAGCTATTACTACTTTTTTGTCTGACTTTACAATAATTCATGAATTTCTGGTTTTGAACTAAATTTTTATGCGACTGAATTTAAAATAACTGTTCAATGATGACCTGTCCGGCGGGCTGAATTTTATTGATGCAATATTCTATCTCTGAGAACACTAAAAATACTTGTTTAAAAAAAATTAATATTGAGCAAAAAAAAAACAAAACATTGAATTTGGAAAAAAAAGGCAAGAAAGCTAGGGGGATTCGACATTTTTAATAGAGGATGTTTTCTCGTCAGTTATTATTACTTTTTCGTCTCTGGCTTTACAATAACTCACGAATTTCTTGTTTTACACTGAATTTTTATGCTACAGAATTTGAAATTACTGTTCAATGATGACTACACCAGACTGCTGAATTTTATTGATGCAGTATTCTACGTCTGAGAACAGTGAAAAAATTTGTTTAAAAATAGATCATATTGAGCCAAAAAAAAGAATTGATTTCAGAAAAAAAGGCAAGAAAGGTGGGGGGATTCGACATTTCTTTATAGAGGATGTTTTCTCGTCATCTATTATTACTTTTTCGTCTCTGGCTTTACAATAACTCACGAATTTCTCGCTTTACACTGAATTTTTATGCTACAGAATTTGAAATTACTGTTCAATGATGACCTGTCCCGCGCGCTGAATTTTATTGATGCAGTATTCTATGTCTGAAAACAGTAAAAAAAAAGTTGGTTAAAAAATATTCATATTGAGCAAAAAAAATATATATATATTGATTTCAGAAAAAAAAGGCAACAAAGTTGAAGGGATTCGACATTTCTTTATAGAGGATGTTTTCTTGTCAGTTATTATTACTTTTTTGTCTCTGGCTTTACAATAACTCACGAATTTCTCGCTTTACACTGAATTTTTATGCTACAGAATTTGAAATTACTGTTCAATGATGACCTGTCCCGCGCGCTGAATTTTATTGATGCAGTATTCTATGTCTGAAAACAGTAAAAAAAAATTTGTTTAAAAAATATTCATATTGAGCAAAAAAAAAAAAATATATTGATTTCGGAAAAAAAAGGCAACAAAGTTGAGGGGATTCGACATTTCTTTATAGAGGATGTTTTCTTGTCAGCTATTACTACTTTTTTGTCTGACTTTACAATAATTCATGAATTTCTGGTTTTGAACTAAATTTTTATGCGACTGAATTTAAAATAACTGTTCAATGATGACCTGTCCGGCGTGCTGAATTTTATTGATGCAATATTCTATCGTCTGAGAACACTAAAAATACTTGTTTAAAAAAAATTAATATTGAGCCAAAAAAAAAAACATTGAATTCGGAAAAAAAGGCAAGAAAGCTAGGGGGATTCAACATTTCTTAATAGAGGATGTTTTCTCGTCAGTTATTATTACTTTTTTGTCTCTGGCTTTACAAAAACCCACGAATTTCTTGTTTTACTGAATTTTTATGCTATTGAATTTGTAATTACTGTTCAATGATGACCTGTCCCGCGCGCTGAATTTTATTGATGCAGTATTCTATGTCTGAAAACTAAAAAAAAATTTGTTTAAAAATATTCATATTGAGCAAAAAAAAAGAATTGATTTCAGAAAAAAAAGGCAAGAAAGGTGGGGGGATTCGACATTTCTTAATAGAGGATGTTTTCTCGTCAGTTATTATTACTTTTTTGTCTCTGGCTTTACAATAACTCACGAATTTCTTGTTTTACACTGAATTTTTATGCTACAGAATTTGAAATTACTGTTCAATGATGACCTGTCCCGCGCGCTGAATTTTATTGATGCAATATTCTATCTCTGAGAACAGTAAAAAAACTTGTTTAAAAAAAATTAATATTGAGCAAAAAAAAAAAAAACATTGAATTCGGAAAAAAAGGCAAGAAAGCAGGGGGGATTCGACATTTCTTAATACAGGATGTTTTCTCGTCAGTTATTATTACTTTTTGGTCTCTGACTTTACAATAACTTACGAATTTCTTGTTTTAAACTGAATTTTTATGGGACTGAATTTATAATTACTGTTCAATGACCTGTCCGGCGGGCTGAATTTTATTGATGCAGTATTCTATGTCTGAAAACAGTAAAAAAACTTGTTTAAAAAAAATTAATATTGAGCCAAAAAAAAAAAAAAAACATTGATTTCGGAAAAAAAAGGCAAGAAAGCAGGGGGGATTCGACATTTCTTTATAGAGGATGTTTTCTCGTCATCTATTATTACTTTTTCGTCTCTGGCTTTACAATAACTCACGAATTTCATTATTTACACTGAATTTTTATGCTACTGAATTTACAATTACTGTTCAATGATGACCTGTCCGGCGGGCTGAATTTTATTGATGCAATATTCTATCTCTGAGAACAGTAAAAAAACTTGTTTAAAAAAAATTAATATTGAGCAAAAAAAAAAAAAACATTGAATTCGGAAAAAAGGCAAGAAAGCAGGGGGGATTCGACATTTCTTAATAGAGGATGTTTTCTCGTCAGTTATTATTACTTTTTTGTCTCTGGCTTTACAATAACTCACGAATTTCTTGTTTACACTGAATTTTTATGCTACTGAATTTGTAATTACTGTTCAATGATGACCTGTCCCGCGCGCTGAATTTTATTGATGCAGTATTCTATGTCTGAAAACAGTAAAAAAAAATTTGTTTAAAAAATATTCATATTGAGCAAAAAAAAAAATATATTGATTTCGGAAAAAAAAGGCAACAAATTTGGGGGGATTCGACATTTCTTAATAGAGGATGTTTTCTCGTCAGTTATTATTACTTTTTGGTCTCTGACTTTACAATAACTTACGAATTTCTTGTTTTAAACTGAATTTTTATGGGACTGAATTTATAATTACTGTTCAATGACCTGTCCGGCGGGCTGAATTTTATTGATGCAGTATTCTATGTCTGAGAACAGTAAAAAAACTCTTTAAAAAATAATTGATATTCAGCCAAAAAAAAAAAAACATAGATTTCGGAAGAAAAACGCAAGAAAGGTACATTGATTCAACAACACTTAATGAAGTATGTTTTCTCGTCAGCTGATATTACTTTTTCATCTCTGGCTTTACAATAACTCACGAATTTCTCGCTTTACACTGAATTTTTATGCTACAGAATTTGAAATTACTGTTCAATGATGACCTGTCCCGCACGCTGAATTTTATTGATGCAGTATTCTATGTCTGAAAACAGTAAAAAAAAAGTTGGTTAAAAAATATTCATATTGAGCAAAAAAAAAAAATATATTGATTTCGGAAAAAAAAGGCAACAAAGTTGAAGGGATTCGACATTTCTTTATAGAGGATGTTTTCTTGTCAGCTATGACTACTTTTTTGTCTGACTTTACAATAATTCATGAATTTCTGGTTTTGAACTAAATTTTTATGCGACTGAATTTAAAATAACTGTTCAATGATGACCTGTCCGGCGGGCTGAATTTTATTGATGCAATATTCTATCTCTGAGAACACTAAAAATACTTGTTTAAAAAAAATTAATATTGAGCAAAAAAAAAAAAAAAACATTGAATTTGGAAAAAAAAGGCAAGAAAGCTAGGGGGATTCGACATTTTTAATAGAGGATGTTTTCTCGTCAGTTATTATTACTTTTTTGTCTCTGGCTTTACAATAACTCACGAATTTCTTGTTTTACACTGAATTTTTATGCTACAGAATTTGAAATTACTGTTCAATGATGACTACACCAGACTGCTGAATTTTATTGATGCAGTATTCTACGTCTGAGAACAGTGAAAAAATTTGTTTAAAAATAGATCATATTGAGCCAAAAAAAAGAATTGATTTCAGAAAAAAAGGCAAGAAAGGTGGGGGATTCGACATTTCTTTATAGAGGATGTTTTCTCGTCAGCTGATATTACTTTTTCATCTCTGGCTTTACAATAACTCACGAATTTCTCGCTTTACACTGAATTTTTATGCTACAGAATTTGAAATTACTGTTCAATGATGACCTGTCCCGCGCGCTGAATTTTATTGATGCAGTATTCTATGTCTGAAAACAGTAAAAAAAAATTTGTTTAAAAAAAATTAATATTGAGCCAAAAAAAAAAAAAACATTGAATTCGGAAAAAAAGGCAAGAAAGCAGGGGGGATTCGACATTTCTTAATACAGGATGTTTTCTCGTCAGTTATTATTACTTTTTGGTCTCTGACTTTACAATAACTTACGAATTTCTTGTTTTAAACTGAATTTTTATGGGACTGAATTTATAATTACTGTTCAATGATGACCTGTCCGGCGGGCTGAATTTTATTGATGCAATATTCTATCTCTGAGAACAGTAAAAAAACTTGTTTAAAAATAATTATATTGAGCCAAAAAAAAAAAAAACATTGATTTCGGAAAAAAAGGCAAGAAAGGTGGGGGGATTCGACATTTCTTAATAGAGGATGTTTTCTCGTCAGTTATTATTACTTTTTTGTCTCTGGCTTTACAATAACTCACGAATTTCTCGCTTTACACTGAATTTTTATGCTACAGAATTTGAAATTACTGTTCAATGATGACCTGTCCCGCGCGCTGAATTTTATTGATGCAGTATTCTATGTCTGAAAACAGTAAAAAAAAATTTGTTTAAAAAATATTCATATTGAGCAAAAAAAAAAATATATTGATTTCGGAAAAAAAGGCAACAAAGTTGAGGGGATTCGACATTTCTTTATAGAGGATGTTTTCTCGTCATCTATTATTACTTTTTCGTCTCTGTCTTTCAGGCTTGGAGTCAATTACGAGAAAACGTAATCGATTACGATTATGATTACGAGCGTGAAAAATTGGAGATTACAATTACAATTACGATTACAGCCCTCTGCCAAATCGCTATTACGATTACAGCAACGATTAGATTACGTAAAAAAATGTAATCGATTACGATTATAATCTGCCAATTACGATTTCGATTACACGATTACAGATTTGTTAGAAATATACATATATAGAGGAGGATCCAGAAGTTTTGAAAGCGGGAGGTGTCAAGTTTTGGTTCGCAGTTTGGTTGGAAGGAAAACAAAACATGTAAAATTAAAACCTTCTTTAAAATATTATACAATATTGCACAGCAAGTAATATTTTTATAAAATTTTGTAATATTTTATAATATTTTTATACATTACCATCTATTTGTTCTGGTAAAAATTATCAGGAAAAATATAAATTTGCAATTTATAAATTGTCTTAATGTAATCAATATTAGAATAATAAAATTCGCATATATAATATTCTTATAACATTTAACATCTTTCATACCTAATGCATGGATACAATTTTTGTTTCAATGAGAGCAAGATTGCAAATGGTTGTGCAAATCATAAAATGTGTTTCTCAACGCAGGGGGTATGAAATATATATAATGTATATAACATATATAATGCTCATTTACGACAACAGTGTCATAGCTAAGAATTATGATTTTTGATCCACTAATATTATAAGATGATTGCAACTAATGTATAATCTTAACTTGAGGATTTATTTATTTTGCGTGTGTGTGTATGACCATTTTATAATAATATTTCATGTCACATTTTTTAAAGTATACTGAAGTGTAATTATTGCCACTAAACCCATGAAATTAAAATAATGAACATAAATATTAAAAAATATTGAAATTATTCAAAGCACAAAAAGATAAGTAATACTTAAAAATAAATCATAGGCGTTTAATCTTACTCATAAGCAATGTTTTAAAAATCTGTAAATACACAATTTTTTCATCTTTAACATACTTAATGATTAAATATAATATCAGCATTGAAGTGTAAAGCATAAACTTAAGATTAAATTATGTGTGAAAATATTTTTAAAAAAGTCACCAGAGTGCTGTTATCGCAAATGAGAGTGCTGTATTGCAAATATATATTAAATGATAACTAAAGCACAGTTGCAAATTCCCTCTTCTTTTGCACAATTTCATCCTCTTTCACTAATGAAAGAAAAAGTGAAAAAATAAAAAAACATGTAACTGTTAAGAGCAATGGTTCCCAACCTAGAGCACTCGCCCTCCAAAGGGGCGATTTAACTCATCAAAGGAGCGATAAGGGGGCAATGGGTATTTAGAAGAGAAAACAGTAGTAATAAAAGGGTAGCGAAACCCGAAATTGTAAACATGTACGAAACCGGTTGCTCAAAGTTCAAACAATTAATCACAAGTTAAGAAAGAAACAAATTAAAGTTCAATAGGTTCCTCCTTGCACCTCGGATGAACCTTAGGTATTTTGTCATTCATTGTTCATTTTATGAATTTTCATATTTTCAACTTATTTTCCTTCAAATTTCTGGTTTCAATGATTTTAATTCCCCCAGATTCCAAGGTAGAAAAGAAAATAATTTCTTGAAAATTGTACTTCTGTTTTTTGAAAAGTACGTCAATGATCTTAGTTTAATGTTACCCTTCAAATGCTATATCAGTTCGCTTTGTGAAAGCAAAAAAAAAATAAAGGTATTTTATTCATTTAATAAAATTTTTAGTTTAAATTTCATTGGTTATAATTGCTTTATTGCGTACATTTTACTTCAAATTAAAGTTACGTATTTATATTTAATAATATCGCGGTGTTTATTTGCGCCAACTTAAGGTTTTTTTCGTGGAAGAAAAGGGGTAAGGGGGAGCGATAGGTGACAATCAGCATCCTGAAGAGGTGATGAGCACAAAAAGGTTGGGAAACACTGGTTTAGAGGACCCTGAGTATAGAGTCCTGTTAAGCCGAAAAGTATGTGTTAGTAATTTGATACTACTGTTCTCGTCCGGGGCAGAACAGCTTCGTTTGTAGCTATCATTGACAGCTGATGAAAGGGAAAATTGATGACCCATCCTAAAAATCAGGAGGGACGGTCTGGTCATATGCGCCTGAGGTTGCAAAGCACTTACGTCATTTGCTGTCTTTCTGAAGCTTGCATTGAACCGGGACCCCCAAGACAAAGAACACGCTCCTTCCCTGGAGTGCTTTTTCCCGAGGGCCCAAATAGAATCCTTATCTTTTTCCCATAACATTGTAGAAACGCTACTTAGAAGCTTTCACTTTCAGCAAGTCTGGATTACACGATTACAAGTCCAAATTACGATTATTTAAAGTTAGATTACAATTACGATTACGCAAGAAATACTTGATTAAAATTACGATTACACGATTACGAGAGTCTCATTTCCAAATTATGATTATGATTACGATTACAAAAAATTGTAATCGATTAATCAGATTACGATTACGTAATCGGCGATTACTCCAAGCCTGCTGTCTTTACAATAACTCACGAATTTCATGTTTTACACTGAATTTTTATGCTACTGAATTTGAAATTAATGTTCAATGATGAATACACCAGACTGCTGAATTTTATTGATGCAGTATTCTATATCTGAGAACAGTAAAAAACTTGCTTAAAAATAATTTATATTGAGCCAAAAAAAAAAAAGAAAAACTTTGATTTCGGAAAAAAAGGCAAGAAAGTTGGGGGGGAAGGACTTGCCATAATTGAAATAGTGCGGATTTTTTTCCTTTTTTATTTTTTTGGTGTTCAATTTGATTGGAAACGCAGCCAATCCTTAGATATGCGTACAAAAATGTCTTATTTTGTACCTCATAGAGACATCGACAAAAATTGGCATTTTTTAAATTGTTTTATTAACTTTATATTAATTGCTTCAAATCATTTTTTTAACCAAGTATCCACCCATCTTCCCATTTAATATGCTAGGGCGAAGAAGTATAAAAATAAAGTTCTCAATGCTACATGAAATCAATCGAAAACAGTAAAATTGTATTGCACTGCCTAAATATTAAATTAAACGTGTTTGATCCAGTGTCGACCTTTTTAACAAGTCAATAGAGTATAAATATCAACATTCAATTTCATGAGTCTTCTGAACTCAAAAAGCATATTGTGAGCTTATTTTTCTGCATGAATTTATTTCAGAAACTTACTTATTAGTATAATCATGGTATAATAAAAAGTATTACTTTTGTTTTCTTTCTTTTGTTGACATTTTTTGTTGAAAATCTCTCAGAGCTTAGGTTTAGGTCCTCAAAGGCTAACAAGTTTTTATTTATTTTTCTAAATATACAACTCGATTCATCTTAATTAAAAACATCTTGTTCAAAAAAAAAGAAACTTTTTCAAAATGTTTCAAGTAAGGCGGATGGAAATCACAATGCTACGATTTAAACATTGTGTAAAGCATGACTTGGCTGCCGTATAAATATACGGACCATTTCCAAGACTGAAAACACAGCTGGTGGTGGTTTTTCAAGAAGCTGGGGGGAGATAGATATTTCTCCATGTAAACGAGCTTCAGAATTGTATTTTAGTATTTTTTTTATCTTTGAGAGACGGATGTTTAAAAGAAGAATTCCCAGAAAGAAGAAAGTGGGCTATCTAGTTTGTTAACGCTGATATTTTTTAACTATTATGGATTAAAGCATTAAAATATCCACGTTCCTTTGCCTGTCAATAAAAAATAAAGCGCGCAGTAGCTGTGTTTTATTATGGAAGGTAAGTAAGTTTGCACTTCGTATTTCTGTTTTATATTATTGATGAAATGTGTAAAATGTTTTTGAAAAAATTATGAAATACTTGATAAATAAGTATTTAAACATGTGAGCTTTTTTTTCAGTTTAATTTTTTCCATGTTTTATAAAATGTCTTTTTATCGACCATAATTGATGTTTGTAAGCTGTGGAAAGGAATCTATGACCTAAGTTATATCTTTAATTATTTGTTTATTTCTTATAGCTGCCTCTCATTTTCATGAAGTGTTGTACTAACGCAAATGCATTGTACTTTCTTTTTGTTTTAATGATGCATGGAAATCCTTTAGTTAATATTGCTGCATGCTTATACTTTAAGAAATGAGCAAACTGTAAATTTACCCAAAGGAAAAAAGTCGTTTCATACCAAGTAGTACAGCAGATATGTGACCGAATTTGTGCCTTTAATGATAGAAACATGAAACTTGGCACACGTATACTACACATCAAATGATTTAATTCTGGATACGCGGCCATCTGAGACTTCGTCTATTGGAGTAATGGCAGCCGTCAAACTGCTAAATTTTCGTACTTTTTCGAAATTTCCCCATTTTGACCATGGAAGAGCACGTTTTTGACAAAAATCATACATTACATATTTAAACTACATTAAATTTGCTACAAGTTGATACCAAAATGGACTTGTTAGCTGTAATAGTTTTTGAGATACAGCTTCTCAAAGTTTCACAAATTCTCCAAATTTGAGCATTTTTAGTTGATTTCCTTGTTTTATCATATATGCAAATGTCTTTATATTTTCAATAACCTGCACTGTATAAGCAATGAAGTAAACATTTATTGAATTTAACATTTTGAAAAGGGTGGAAGAAAGGGTAAAGGTTTTGAGTGAGGGGGGAGGCTCCGGTTCACAACCAGAGAACTGATATCCAAAAGAGAGAGAGAGGATATTGAAATCCAGAGCTTTCTCTGAACATCTTTAGAGTTCCTTCAAACCTTTTTAAATCATGTTAAATGACAACTGTTAAAACTATACAGAGTTATTGTTGTTTCATGCATAAAGAGTGTGCTCCTCGTAATTATAAACTCATGTTTGTGAAAATTGCAACACCATGAAGGACTTATGCGAATGGGCTGAAATTTTCAGCAATTCAAAGTAGGGCAATGATTAGAATATATGCAAATGATTAGAATTTTAGACACGTAGCGCATGCATACGCTGAGCAGCGCCCTCTGAACGCCAGATTTATCCGAATAAATAGACGGCTGCAGCAAGGTGTGTATGGTTATAGGTGGTTATCTGCTTGTGATAAACGTTAGATGAGACGTTGCTTATGCCTCTTCGAAAAAAAGAGCGAGGTTTCAACAACTTACGGAGTTTAAACGGGGGAGGATTATCGGCCTTCGTGAAGCTGGATTGTCTTATCTTGAAGTAGCCGCTCGTGTGCAGCGTAACAGCAGCACAGTGATGCGTGTGTTGGAAGCAGTGGACGGACGAGTGTTGGACAGCTCGGAAATCCGGGAGTGGACCCTGAAAAGTGACGTCAGCGCGCGATGATAGACACCTGATCCGCATGGTACTGACGGACCGTACAGCTTCTTCCAGACAACTGGCAGCACAATGGTCAACAGCTACAAGTGTTTCAACGTGTGCTTCATCAATTCGTAGACGTCTGATGCAGCGTGGACTGCGCACAAGGACTCCTTTATAATACAGGATCCCGCTCACGCTAAACTATCGCCACCTGTGGCTACAATGGGCTAATCAGCATAAGGACTGGCGTGCTGATTGGCAGTATATTGTGTTTTCTGGCGAATCCCGCTTTAATTTGGGGCACCATGATAGCCGCATTCGCGTTCGACGCTATGCCGGTGAACGCCACCTTCCAGAGTGCATTATCGAACGTCACAGTGGACGAACACCTGGAGTCATGGTCTGGGGTGCCATATCATATCACGATCTCAATTGCTACGAATTGTGGGTAGCCTGAACACCAACCGGGACATCAGTGAAGTTCTACAGCCCCAAACTTCCTTCAAGGCTTGCCTGGCGCTGTATTTCAGCAGGATAATGCCCTTCCTTATGTCGCTAGGACAGTTCAATCCTTCCTTGCATCGCAGCAAGTACAACTTCTTCCCTGCCCAGCGTATTCCCCAAATATATCACCGATTGAACATGTGTGGGATTTCGTTGGTGGGTGGTTCATTCGTGATCCTCGTCCTGTTGCTTCTACAGACGAACTTTGGGTACGCATACAAACAGTATGGAATGCTATTGATCAAGCAGACATTAAAAATTTGTTTGACTTCATGCCACGTCGCATAGCAGCACTTATTGCAGCGCGTGCTGGCTACAAAAAATACTAATTTCACTATATTTTAATTATTTGTTGGCTTTCTAAGTTTAATCATTTTTTTTTGTACCACTATCACTCAGCTGTGTATTAAATTTCATTCAATTATGACGATTCCTTCATGGTAACATGAGTTTATATTTATTATCTTTATCTAAATTTGTAAGCGTCTACTATTGAAGACAAAATTCCATCAGTTTTGGTCACATATCTGTTGCGCATTTTGGACGATTAAAAAAGAACTATAAAGCGGCCCCTAGCGGTAAAAGTTAAAATCTACTTAAAACACACAATGCAATAGAACTTTATTAGAAAAGGACATTAAATTCTATGATTTTTTTCGCAACGTACGCTATTAACCTTGTGAATATCGGAACAAAGAAGCACATAAAATATATTCAGAGGCCACCATTTCGAACGTCCGCCATTACTGAAATATTCGAAATCTCAGATGGCCGCGTATCCAAAATGACTCGTAATTATACGTAGTATATGCACACCAAGTTATATGCTTCTATCATTAAAGGCACAATTCCACTTTTTTTTGTCATATATCTGCTGCACTAAAGTACCTATCGGACTTTTTAAGCTCCAAAAATCAGCTGTAATCCCAAAAGTAAGGACTAAAGCTCTAACTTTTCTCTTTTTTATTAACTACCATCTGTTTGGCATACACTTTCAGGGTTCTAGTATGAAAATTTAAGGAGCAAATATAGTGCTCAGAAAATTGTATGCATAAGGACGGGGAGGGGGGGGGATTACCATGGGTGCCAAGTTTGGTGAGAACGTTATGAAGTAAGCTATCAAGCTATCGCTGCTAACAAGGTCATTTTTATTTATGAAACCCATAAATTTCTTGAGCCATGGCAGGCCCCTTGTCAGTTTGTTTGTCAGGCCTCTCCTCACATAAAAATTCTAAAACTTAACACTTGCATTCGAATGTTCCCAAGGGGGTCTTTTACACCTCCGTGGCGTAAATCAATGTTAATTTCAATACAGGTTGAGTGATATGATTTGGTGCAACCACTTGGCGATATATCGCCAACCTTTTGGTCGCCAAGTGTTTGCCACCAAGTTGGCGACAAATTTGGCGAATTTTTTTTTTTTTTTTTTAATTTGGATTCAATTTGGCGCTATTGGGCACATTTTGCGAAAAATGGTGGCACAACTCAAAAAACGCGTGTTTTTTGAGTTGTGCCACTATTGCAGCTCATGAGCGATATGTTTGATTCCCCATAATTTCTGAAAAAAAATTTCCTCATACCTAATGAATTATGAAAAGACTTTTAGTATACTCTGTGATTACATTTTATTTCAAATTCAGGGGGTTAAAATTAATTTAAAGTCAGTACTGTATTTTTAATTTAAAAATAGAGTCAAACTGTAACGTCAGTCACCGTGGAATGACCCCCATGTGTTGTGAACATTTCGGTAGCTGTCCGAAATTCGGTAAATTCCGAAATCCTTAACGTTGATACATCGGCATTTAGATTTTTCCAGAGGCCAATGGGTCGATATTTTCTTCAAGTAAGCAACGGCCGCCGATTCCGATGATTAATTTTTTCAACCATCGGCATCGGTCGAGCTTTATTTGACATCTTAAAAATAGACTGAAAAAGAAGATTTAGATATGTATGCATGTAAGGATTTCTATGACCAAAGCCCCCCCCCCCCTCAGGAAATCCTGGCTACGTCAGTGTAAACATATATTGCAACATGCAGAATACGCACTTAACTTACTAGCAGTAAAATAACACCATGATTAGTCACGTGCATCCGACTTGGTTCATAAGCATGCGCAGAAAGCGATAAATATTTAAAGCGGTTCCTTTTGCATTAAAGGCTCGATGTTAGTAGTGATAGTGTCTTTCAGCAAATTGCTCGTCAGTATCAAAAGGATTGTTTTTTCTTTGGTGCTGTGTGAACTATACAAGCTAACTTCTGCATATTTCGAACAAAAAAACCTTTGGATCAACATTTAGATTATTATAATTTTATAGGAACTTTTGTAAAAAATTAAACATTTTTGAAAAATATAACGAAGTGAAAACACATTTATTTCCAGCTAAACTTTCAAAAAGCTACTCCATAAAAATAAAACCTGTAATGATTACAAAAATATGTACACACTTCCAAATAAGGTATCCGTATAAAAAGGTTTCGAGGAAACATTAAAAGAGATAAGCTGCAACATTAAACACATGTTTAATTAGCTTTCCAGCGAAGAAAGTTATTTTCCCCGAAACTATACTTTTTTTTCCAAAATTTTATGTTTTTGATCATAAAAAGTCAATACTGAGGAGTCAGAAATATGCGTAACAGTGAGCACTCGCCTGAAACTATCACAAAATTTTAATCAGTTTCCCGCGCTAAGCGTGCAGAAATTTACCTAGCTAGTACGACGTTTTCGAAAAAGACCAATACTCACGTCATTGCGATACCGAAGAAATCATAACAAAAGAAAACTAAACGCTTCCACTGGGCAAAAATATACACAATTTATCCCCACGAGCAGACACTACATCTGTTTTCAGCTAGCACGACCAAGCGCGCATTGCCGTCACAGTACTCTCTCCCCTCCCTGCATAGTTTTCCCTTCCTAAAATGAGGAGAGCTGCCAGCCATGCACGCCTCTCTATACGAGCTACTACGTGAGTCTTTGAATAAGTATGGCGGGTTTTAACGGACCGAACTAGTGTCGTTCAAATCACTGGCGCCATTTCTTTTCGCCCTTTCAAATACACACAGCAAAAAAGAAAAAAATATCGTTCCAGCGCTTTTTCGAAGTGCCCATACCATTTCCTGTTTCAATAGCCACGAAGCGTCACGTCAGAAGTGACGCACGAACACATTTTTTCTCCATCCAATGAGACCATGTTCATTCTGATGGTACGAAACTTGAACACCCTTTCCAGTTGAGCATGTAAACACAGCACACAAGTCATGCAGTCTTATTCGTTACATTACATGGAATTTGACAAACAAGTGAAAAAATTTTACTTTATTTATTGGAAATTATATGACTTACGAACTTATGAAAAAATATAGTCTTATAATTTTAAGCCACTGTGGAAATGAATTTAAAGGGGGTGAACTCGGGGCTTAATTTTACATGGAAGCTCAAGGCAGCTAAGCTCAGCACTTCTCAGTAAATTTCAACATTTTTGGCAAAATTCAGGCTTTTTAGGCGTAAAAAGGCAGTTGCGGGGACTATAGGGTTTCTGTACTACTTTTGGTATAATTCAAAATTTGGTAAACATGATTAAGAAAAATTCATAATTCGTTAAAACATTTTAAAATCATGTAAGAAACTAGTAACATACTTTTAAACATGCTAAAAGGCTTTGTCTTACGGTAGTTTCTTTTAAAAAATTGTAAATATTTCTATTCTAATAAAAATGCAGAAATACGGAGAGCTTTTCAAATAATTATTACTGAGAAGCTACGCATACTCAGGGGTCAATCTAGTGTAATTAGTTGCGTTAACAGACCCCTCACAAAATTCAGAAACTCGAAAACGGACCCATCACAAAATTCAGTTGCCCAAAAACGGATCCATCACAGAATTCAGTTACTGAAAAGCGAACCCTTAACAAAAATCCCAGAATCAAAAACGTTCACAGAAATGCGAGATTCAAAAACAATCGGAATATTTCTAATTTCTAGCCGTAACTATTTTTTACAAAATTACATAATAGTTTTAACAAAACTCCAAAAACAGGACATCCTGGATTTACCCGATAACGTTACTGAAGAGTTATTATGAAAGTTACTGAATCATTCTTGTTGACTGAAGCAAGGTCAATGACACATAAATATTGATTTGAATTCATTTAACTAATTCGTAGCGGTACACTGGTTTGGCCAAAAGTAATAAAGATAAACAAAATAAACAACCAAGATAAGATAAACAACCCAACAGGATTTTCATTTTTGTACGTAAATTTAGAAGGCAAACTTCGGAATTCCAAAGGAAGTCGTGTAAACAAACAATCAATGAAATCACTCACCACTTTTAGGCCGAAACTGGCTCCTCTCTGCAAAAAGTTAACTCGTGCACCACCACCGAAAAAAAATTGTACGCGTATACCAGTAATGCAGTAGCACAACCACATGGTTCATCTATTTCCTGAACACTAGTAAGGGAAGGAAAGAAAAGAAAAGCAAGACCGCGCTAGCAAGAGGCCTATTGTAATGCGTTAACAATTCAGGGTGGAAGTAGTGGAAAGAAGAAAAGTTGACGGGGGGGGGGAGCAAAATAGAAATTGAAGGGAATGGATTGGTCGACGCCTATCTCAACCTTGCATGACGTGTGCTGAAGATAGAATAGGGTGAAGAGGAACGTAGATACAAGATATTACCGCAGGGAGATTACCTGATAATCTACCTTAGGGACATCCCACATCCAAGCTCCCCCTCCCCCCTTCCGCAGCACCTTATTGTCTAAAAACCTCAATCGCGAAGCACGTACCCTGAAAGAAAATTAACAAGTCCTATTGTCACGCAAAAAACAAGTGAGAACGTAACTTATTTTAGGCCAAAAAGCACGTGAAAACTATATTTCACTGCTTTAAAAAACCTTTTAGTGTAGGGGAAACTAGGGAGACTTGACCCAACTTTTGGTCTTTCATAATTCAATTTTTCTGCGTAGTAGTTACAGCTCAATAAAAAATATACAAACATATTATGCTAACTTGTGCATTGTTGTGACTGACAATAGCATAAATCGAAGTAGAAGTAGTTCAAAAAAATTATTTTCCTCAAGTCTACATTTGGGTCAAGTGTCCCTAGGTATAGGGAGGCTTGACCCAATGCCTAGGGAGATATGACCCATCTTATGAATGTAGCAATATTAGGAAATCAAAACCACAGGTTTTGTGGTGTTTTTAGATTTAATGTGTGATATTTCAAGTGGCACAACACTTTAGATGAAGCGTTACATATTTTTTTTTCTTCACTGAATCCTATTCGACATCAGCAGAAAAGCAAAAGTTGAATTCAAAACTTGTGACTCAGCTATTTTGCATGGTTATGTCGCAATTATTGAGAAAAGTTTCAATTTGCTCCAAATCCCATCTGCTACCTTCTGATCTGCTAGAAAATTTCAGTCAAAATATGATTATTTTCTGTTGCTGGGCTAATAAAATACCCCGTCCTTTTTTCCCCCACAAAACTTGAGTTACCCCAGTCTTCAACTTACACCTTCCTACTATAAAGTTCTTCCACTTTAGTATTTTGACTTGACTGAGGACATAGTGGTGCGTGCCTCATATTGTGACTCTGAAGCAGTGGCGTACTCTTAGACCATATAAACGTGTTCTATATGGTCTAATGGCGTACTCGGGGGTGAGCTGATAGGGCTGCAGCCCCCTCCGAAGTTTTCTAAACAAATGTTAAAAATTTATACTAAAATCTTTATTTATTTATTTAATTTTCCATTCATGCTGAAATCAAGACATGATATTGTATTTTGAAAAGAAATTTAAGTATAGGGCAAAATTAAAAGAAAGAGACAAAAAGTAAATTATTCCTCCTTTTCCTTTCTCTTTTCTTTTTTAATCTCTAAATTTTACTGTATGTGGCGTATATGGTTACCTTATAATCAATTTTGTTGATATTTATTCCAAATATGTTTCAGAAACATCGATTAATGCTTATTCAGTCATCTAATTTTGTTAAAAAAATGTCAACAAATGCGTTATTGAAACCCAATAAGAATATAGTAAAATAAATGACAAAAGTAATGTTATTAATGCTTCAATTTGCAAAAATATTGCATGCACTTGTTCAAGGAACACGTTCTTCAATAAAGAACATTTGTCAAATTTCAATTGTATCGTTTCCATCAAAAAGCTTTACTTCTCAATAATTGTTCTAGTAATAAAAAAAATATTTTTAATGATGTATTTTTGTCATCTGAAATTAGCATTCATATCAGAAATTTGAAAAATGTACTCTTAGCTACATTTTATAAAGTGCCGGCCCTCTTCACTCAAAGAGTCTCTGCTCAGCCCCCCCTGAAATGATTTGTCTGCGTTCGCCACTGCTCTGAAGTGTCAGATTCTCCAATTGGGGCACACCTAACCTGGCAGTACTAAGAAGGCTGCTGAGGTTCTAATCACAGTAAATATAGTAATTACTTGGATAAAATTTAATCATTTGACCTGAATCAATATATATATATCAATATATCAATATGTTAGCAATTCATTACACAATAAATCATCAATTTAAACAAAAACATCGAGATGATGTTTGGGTTAAATCTCCCTAGCTAGCTTGAGTCAAAGCTTCCTTGTTTGCTTCCCTTTGTTTATCCTAACTTTTGAGTAACTTGAATTAAAATTATATGTAACTATTGCCTTGTTATTTAAGCATATAATATACGGTTTTTTAAACTTTTTTTTTTTCTTCAAAATGCATCGCGGAATACAGTTTGGAAAGCCCTATCTTACTGGAAAAACCGAACTAAACGCTATCTTTGCGGCATGTCATTTCCGCTCCGCAAGTTTTATGTACATGCGGCTACAGGCATAGGAAGCTTTAAGAAAGCCAAAAACAGTTTCTTTGCACCTTAATTAGCTTATAACTTTCCATTCGAGATGAAATGTTTCACCAGAGTTTGCAATGCAACGTACTTTACTATAGTTAAAGGAAGTGGGGAAAATTGAAGTAGTTGTGACACTTTACGAACTTAATAAATTGAAAATTTGTTTCGAAGTTTACAGTACGGAAAGAACAATGTATTTTATAATATAACCTAATGTTACTGTTGTCGCTAAAGAGCCATTAGCAGAGTTGTTTAAAGCAGGGAGCAAATAACGTGTAAATCGTGGGTTCGAATCCCCTTTGCCAGAAAAAAAGTCGTTTCGGATTTACGCGTTCTAATTTAGATGAATTCTGACATCAGTTTCTTTAAATATAAAATTTTAACTCATATCAGCGTTCTAAACCGCAGCTGTTGTATTTAAATCAGAAAAGAAAACGTTTATTTTAACATGATAAATCTCAGTTATCATCACATTATTTCTTAAGAATTTCTTCTTTTTTTTTTCTTTTGTGTGTGTGTGTGTGTGTGAAAAGGATGAGGGGGGGGGGCGTATGCCGTAACTTCTTTAATACTTCATCAAACACAAAAAATGAGACATTTTCTTCAACTTTTTTTTCACCGCCAACAGCGGAAAGTAAACAAGTCACACTTTGTCTATTATTCAAAAAATCACTTCAAAAACCCGGCTTTTGAAAACAAAGCGCGTATGCTTCGCACGAGCCAACTAGCTAGTTATAACTAATTTGACTGCTGATTAATCGATCCATTATCTTATCTCGATTAATCAGTAACCGAACACTTAATTTCCTACTAGTTCGGTTTGAAGAAAATTCTGTTCGTTTTAAAACAACATGAGCGTTTGTAATCGACTTCAACTGAAATTCAAGATCAGCGATCAAAAAAAAAAAAAAAAAGCTGCAACAGACATAAGCGAATCCCTCGAAACTTTCTCTTCCTCTCACCCTTTTTCAGAGTGAATGACCTGCTAGCAGTTCTCTTCAAATAAATCGATCGGCTCTTCGTAGCTGCTACTAGAAACGGGGAAGCGGGCTGGAGTTAAAACGCTGGAAAATTAACTGCCGACCTTGAACATCGCGTTATGAAAAGCCGCTCGCCCATGCACCATAGCGATAAACCAGGTGGCCTATAACATATCCACAAAAAGGCAATCATCTGCCGAAGCTGAGAGATGCGTAGAAGACTTCTCCAGCTTGCTCACGCTTCACCGACTTCATATTTATTAAAAATAAAATTGTATGCAATGTTTTGACTACATTGCTTGTTTTAATTTGCTTTGCATAAGCGATTTTTCTCTCGAAACTTTGGTTACTTGCATAAATGTTTTGTTTTTTAGGTAAGTAGGTTTGTTTTCTCTGTAAATTCGTAATTAGCTATCCGGACCGAGTATTTTAAAAATAATAAAGCGTAATAAAGTAATTATCTCTCTTTAATTCAAATAAAGCACTAATACTTTGCAGCTTAATTGTATTTGGAGAGATAACAGTTTTTTTTTCTCTCGAAATTATCGAAGCCCTAAAAACACAGTCCCCTGGCTGTCCTAACTCTATAGTCTAACACTTAAAAAAGGCAATATTTCAAAAACCTATTAAAACTCCACTTAAATTGGGCAATTAAAATCTAAAAACAGAAAAATGTAACTATGTTTTCTTTATGAAATAAGACCTAATTACGTATTTCTAAAACTTAATACTGTCATGCAAGTTCTGTCCGGAGTTTTTTCAAACAACCCCCTGCCACAAATTCAAAGTTGCGATAGAAAAAATCTGTTACTCATGCAAATGTTTTTGACAAGAAGTTTAACGTAATCAGTGTGAATTTGCAGAAATTGCTGAGAACGGTGTTGAAACCCCACTTTGTTTAGTTTCTGAGCCACATTTGTGATAAAAGTATGCATCTTGGTCGTTGCGAAAACAGTTCTCTGGCAAGTGATTTTATTAATGTTAATTAGATTAATTATGAAACATTATTTATTATGTCCATGATTTGTGTCTATACGTACGAGTAGTGTCGTAATTTATTACATTCCAATTGTTTTGCAAATATTACGCAACTAAGTGAAAATAAACAGTCCCCTGTCATGATTCATCAAAAAAAAAAAAAAAAAAAACTTCAATCAGTCTTATTTCGAACCAAAGTAATCGATTCATTTCCTGAGTCTATATTATGATTATACAAACATATCAAAAAAGCATGCCCGGACACATTCTGTAAGGAAAGTTTCGAGCTTACAGAGAATCGCCCATATGTGTGACCAGTTTTTTTTGATCCCGTTAAACCAAAAACTATTGCATGAAATCGCACGGAATTTGCTGCCCATTTGAACGGATTGATGGCCCATTAGATTTTGGCGCCAAATTCTCCTAGAGGGGACGGAGGAGCAATCGAATGTTTTTTCATGTTTAGGTGACTGCTGTATCTCAGGAAGTAACAGGAGGAATCACAAAAATTGGTTCATAGCTGATTTAATTTTTGTGTCAATATCTCAAGGGGTGTTGAGTAATCGGACGCTTTTTTCTCATTACTTGTGACAGCTATGTTTCGAGAAGTAATGAATGGAATTGAACAAAAATTGATCAACAGGTAGACCTGAGAGGGTACAAGAACCGATTCAATTTTAGTGACAGTAGCTCCAAACTTCCTGCTTCGCAAGGCGGACGATGTAATCGAACGTTCTTTCGATTTAAATGAATAAATGAAAAAATAATAAAATAATGAACGAATTTATTAACGAGAAAAAATAAACGAGTTGATAAAATGGTGTATGAACAAGAAAATTCGTGTATGAATGAATAAGTAAGTACATTAATAGACGAAGGAATAATCTACTTTTTCACTTTGCCATGCGTGCACTTGACAAATTGTATTGAATATTTAAAATCAAACTGTACATGATATTAATTTAATTCGTGCTAGACATCACCAAATTTCAATTAACACTGGTTGTAAAAGACATCAACTTCATTATTTTATTTATTTACTGCTATTTTTTGATAAACCACAAAATATTACAATATGGGCATCAAATTTTGAAATGATTTGCATTATTATTTTCCTTAGTCTTCAGAGCTACGATTGTTATTTAATTAAAATCAACCCGATGTTTAAGAACTTAGTTAAACTACTGCTAATTGGGTAGAGTTGCAAATTGCAAAAATATTTTTCCACTTCATTTTATCTCGCCATTTTGCTTTTCCCTTCATTCCGCTGAATAATTGCAAAATAACTACTAAAATATGATTCATTATATGTGTTTCATATATAATAATATGATTCATTATATTACTGTAATTATAAACAATAAATTTGTTCATTAAAATTTCACACGAGCCACAAAATGCAGTGTAGATGTAACAAGACGATAATATGGTAAAGTTTTATCATCATTGCGTTATCAATAACGCAGCCTACTAGTAACTTAATTTTGTGACTTTAAACGTAAATAAGTAATGAAGAAATAATTTACTTTCACATGCGAACTCTTTCGAATTTAACAGTAATATTTTAAAAACTAGAACTATTTACAATGATAGAAAAGCACAAAAAATTCGGTTTCTAAAATACAAATTGCTTACCTCTGGTGATCTTGAAGTAATATTGTTTACTTATCAAGAAATAGAGTTCAAAAATGCTGACTTTGGTTAAAAGAGTTTAGGATAATGGAGGTTCCGCTGAGTTTCAAAGTAAAACATATCTGCCTCTGAAAATGTAAACAAAAAATATATAAATTTTAAAATACATAACGTAATTTTCTTGTAGTAAAACACATTTAAGGTATTCAATTGGAATGAAAACTACCAAGACTGTTGCTAGAGTCAAAAAATTATTCTTAATGCGGGAAAGAAATAATTCCTTAAAAATTTCTTCTATATGAGATAACACTCTGACTCTTTATACTTTACTAGCCGCCAATTCCGTCTGGAACGCGCCGAATGTTGCGGATTGGTGTACACCACCGCCTTGTGTACTAAAAAGCTAATTAACTAAACTAAAAATCAAATCATAAATGAGTGAATGCTATTATACTTAAAGAGAAATTTTCAAAAAATCATGGCCATGTCTCAAATTTCAAATATTCGCTTCCCCTTTACTCCCAATTTTCCCTGGGGAACATCACCCTGTTGACCAATCCAAAAATTTTCACTTTTTTGTTTAACTTTTATTTATTCCAAAGAAATGCGAATCTACATTTTGAATTAGAAGTAATGTGGTTGAAATGAAATCGACTGATCAGAATAATCAATTATTCGAAAGCACGTGACACGTTGAGGATACCAGAGAAACAAAAACTCCATAATATTCAACACAACAAGATAATCGTTAAACAGAAGATTTTCTGAAAAGTAAAAATGGTATTAAGGTGCCTTGAAAAAAAAAGTTTCAAAGAGCTGCTGTCCTGCTCTCTTCTTTTACTGCACGCGGTAATGGAGAAGGAATGAAAAATTCAATTAAAAGGGGAAGTGTGTTGTATAAAAAGTGTGTGTGGTGGTGAAGGGATTCAACTGCTGTTTTATACCTCATTTATCCGATTTAAGCAAAAAATCAAGCAAAAACCACTTTTTACTTTTCATAACGGAAAATAAAAAATAAAGAATTTGTTCGAAAAAAGTACCCCAGTGAAGCAGTAAAATACCCTTGCTCTAATTAAATTGTTAGAAAACACTTAAAAAAATAACTTCATGAAGTTCGTTAAGTTACAACTATTCTAACAAAATAAAATAAAAATATTAACGATAATTTTGGAAGTAAATTTAATTTAACACAGGGAGCTTGTTTTACCGTTCGCTTTGCTAAATTTCGTTTTTAAGCTTCAGAATGTGTAGTGTCGTTTTAAAGTTCAAAACTTCCTAGAGGTTCCGTTTTAAAATTATTGATTCTTACGAAATGTGCTTGATAAACTTCCCCAATCCCCACATGAGGAATTCCCCGAATGTGGAACAAGTAAAATCCGTTGATATTTTCTACATGCTTCTATGTGGCGCAATAATCGAAACGGTACAGAAATTCATACGTATTTGAAACATAAAATGAAAGGTCGAACTGTTTGGAACTCTTTTAATTACGTACCTTCCGGGAGCTTAAATACCACTGTATCAACTTCAGTATGATGCGACCAGTAGCGTACATATCGCACGCCTAGAAGAATACTGTCACAACTCAAAAAGTCGAAACTCTGTATGTTCAGAGATGTACCCAGAGCCATGATTTAAAAGTCAAAAAGAAACGTTTATTTTAAAAGCATTATGAAAGCAAATGAGCCGAAATGATCTAACCTAATGTATGATAGACTGCACCATTACTAATTGCTTTAATATATCAATTTCTTTTCCATGTCTTAAATTTTTCTGTTTTTGAGTTGTGACAGTATTCTTCTAGGCGTGCGATATACTAAGATGCGTTCCCCCGCAAGATTTATAAGTGCGCCCCTGCCCCCTTATTATAATATAAAAATATATTTTCCCCGTGTAACTCATAGTGCTATTTTTCTGGATCGAGCGCTATGTACGTCACTGGATGCGACGTTTATTTGATTAACGAGCAGGCACTTAAAGGCAGTTTTACAAGAACCGGGCAGAAATGGGGTATCGAGATACACACCAGTTTTGATTTTGATAACATTTTTATGATTGATTTTTCTAAAGATTTTAGAAGACACACATTTTTTCGAAAAAAAATTTTTGGTTACCTGTACAAATTCGTAAAGTGGAGCCCGATGTTAAAATTTTCACAAATTGATATTTTAAAAAATTATATTATCTACTTGCATTGAACATCAGTGAAATAAATTCTCGTGATTCCAACATGACATTTATTACCTGACATGGCCGACTGTTGGAAGTGCAGAAGAATTCTGTACCCAGTGGTCGGTCATCCTTTAAAAAACAATTGAGTCTAACCATCAGGAGTTTGCTTTTTCATTGAAATGATTGAAACATTATGTTAGACATTCCATGAAGATAAAAATTACTCAAATTTGCAGTAGAATGAAATTAATAAGTGCAATTGCCTTTTAAAGAAAACGTGTCATCTTAGCTGAAAAATAAGCAGAATCGCAATCTTGGATGGACGGGCACACCATTCAAAGTGAAATGACTGATTACGTGAACTCTCACTTATACGCCGCCTCATTTATGCACCTTTTCCACTTATACGACGATTTTGAATGGTCCCAGCACATTCCATAGCAAAATAATGATAGTATCGTTCGTTTATGCGTCGCTCTAAAGATAAACATTTCACTTATGCGCCGAATTTCCCCTAAAATGTATGAAAATTTATTTATTTTCTTTAAAAAATGAGCATTTTTCTTTACTTTCCTCTTTAATCTTTCGCCTTTATTGCTCACGGAAGGCATTTTTCCGCATGAACTAGAGTTCGGAGAGGGACAATTATCTATTTATGCATCGTTCTAAAGGGAACAGTTTGTAATTAGGTATGCTGCAACTTTTGTTTTCTCTTAATCATTATAATTACGTTGCAGTAATTGCCAAACTGTAGTAATATGTCCCTTTTCTATAGAAACATTCTTATTCACTCTCTCATTAGAAACTATGTTGCGTTTTAGTCCCTTAAATAGTCTCATTCACTTATACGTCTCTCTCACTTATGCGTTTTTTTCTTTTGATCCCTAGGGCAGGCGCATAAGTGAGAGTTCACTGTAATTCAAAAAAAGTACAAAAACTTAACTGCCTCTGCTTGATGATAGGTACGAATATGTGAATGCGTCATATCTGATTTTTAATTAAAAATGTACTATTTATAAGGAGTTTTATGTCATTGTTGCCGACTACTGGAGACTGGCCAACTAGTGATGCACTTACCCTAGTTCATACCAAAAAAAAATTTCGAGGGAAAGAAAAAATGCGTGGTTAAAATCTTTAAGGAATCCATCAAAAATTTCATCAAAATTTAAAATAGCGTGTTTCTGACCAGCATGAATCTTATAAAAACTTCCTTTTAAGTTTTATTTATATAGTTTATCATGCTGTGTAATGTTAAAAAGCCTTTTTTTCTTTTTCCTCAAAAAAAAAAGGAGTATTTTTTTTCCTCCATTTATATTAACCGCTTATTCAGGGTGAATGACAAATGAATAATCATATCTTTCATCACAGGGTTAAAATCGAAAATAATACTAATGTCTTAACATTAAACCAATATACATATAGCATTAAAAACCCATAAAATAATCTTCTGAAGGAGGAAACATACCGAAAATTAGGAGGCGAATTAAGCAGCGAATTAAAGAACGCATTTATTTCAGTTGGGGAGCGGGGAAAAAGCGAAACGAAACTCTGCTCCTATTACGAGATTTTGTAAATGTGGAAGAACAAAACTAACTTTGGGATGCAACTTTATTTGCTCCCTATGAAATACGGAGGCCAATGTAACGTTATATTAATTGCATTTTTATAGAATGCCAGAAAAGAGCGAGAAATCCAATTTTGAGGAGCAAAACACGAAGTGACTATTGACTAAAGATTATTTAACTTTTAATACTAATGATTCAAAGGTTAGAAACCCAAGTGCTCACAGACTGGGTGCGTGACGTTTCGCGTCAGTGCCAGGAGGGGAGGCATCAGGCATGGACACAGGAACATGGAGAGGGGGGAGGGAATTAATAGAAGGGGAAAAAAAAGGAACGACGTCGAATAACTGTGCCCCAGCCAGGGTTGGTAGACGTCCCGGATTTCAAGGGACAGTTCCGTTTTTTGAAAAATTGTCTTCGTCCTGCGTCCCGGGGAACCTTGATGCGGGACGGCTAAGTCCCGTATCCAAAGCTAGGGGCAACATTTTACAAAACAAAAAATTGTTTTCAGAAAAAATAAAGGAAAACAAAAAATGTGAAATAAAGTGATGAGAGAAAATTGATTCAATCATAATGTTTTTCTGTTCTGAAGTATCTAATGTTAGTGTTCTATTCAGTTAGAGTAGGAATCACTGTAACAGTCAACTATATACGCACTTCTCAAAATTTTCCTTATGAAAGAAATGTGTGTTCAGCTACTATTAGTTACTAGATATTAATCTTCGGAAATTTGCTTTTCTTTTCTTTTATACTAAAAGATGTAACTAAATGTTATTCTATTTAGCAAACAAATATGCATTTTAAAAATGAGAAGATACACAATTTTCACAATGAACAGCAGTAATAGAAATTGCAATAAGCTTTATGGCAAATTAAAAACATAGCAAAACTTAAGAATAATTATTTCAACAATAAAATCAAGTAGCAAATATGATTTCAAAAAAAGAAAGATTTTCCGACATTTATTAGAATATAATAGAATAGAATGTAGTATTAGAATTATTTAAAAAAACTGTACAGTTTTTCCCCCTAAAGATATTGAATATTGTTTTTTAATTTTATTTTAGGCTATCTTCTTATAGTTAGTTCAAGTAGCTAAGTTTAATTTTATGTACACTCAATTGTAATCCAAATTTTGTTATTGATTCGTTAAATTATTTTGCAAACATTCAAATTTACTCACTGGTACGTCTAGCTTTTTTGAAACATCAATACAAGCGGCTATTGAATCTTTTACGCCAAAATAGGCATGTCATTTGGAGAATCATGACGGGGTGTCAATTTCCTCCAACCCCCCGGTTTTAGGAAATTAATGTATTTACATATAAGTGGTCTTGGTTTTTGCTATTTTTTTTTTTGGAACATTTACATTGAATTTTTACTTTTTGCCAACCTGGCAAAATTCGCAATGATGGATCTATGTCAGGAAAAAGGGGCTTAATAACAGTTAAATACGAACTTATGCAATAGTTAATGTTAAGAAAAATGACTATGCAATGGTAAAAAATGTAGATTTTATTCATATTATCATTGTGTATTTTTTTTCTTCGTGTATATTTGTGAGAAAGGTTTGATATTAAAGTCAGGGTTTTAAAAAATCAACCTTTAGACTTCATTTCACAATCCCCCCCCCCCTCCCATAAGGCTGTCCCGTATTTACAGTTCTCAAATCTGACAACCTTGGCCTCAGGTAACGAAGCTTGTTAAAAAAAGAAAGGAAAGACTAGCAGAATATAACGATTGATCGATTGGATTCGTCGTTAATTACAATTCATTCTCGCAAGCTTGTAATTTTCGTTCAAAAACTAAACCGGTATTTTACAGGGTTGGTTAAACGCCTGGCTAGTTGGGGTTATGAGTGGGGTTTTCGTGGCTCAGGATCATGCCCCCTGTTCATTATAACCACAGCTCCCTAAACTAGTGAAAGAGGTTATATTATAACACTTAAATAAGCAGTTATCAATACTCATGAGCTTTCTTTCAAAGCTGTCGAAATCGCGTAAACTGCTGCAGTGTGCGCATCGTGGGATAACACAACATTTTTGTATTTAAAGTATTTCGTAAAGCTTTAAGTATTTCGCCTCGTTTTGTATCATGAGCAATCTGAAATGTACAGAGTCGGATACTAGGACCCTGCCCTTAAAGAGGGCTGGCTTGGAATAATAGCAGTGTTAAGTTTTAGAATTTTTATGTGAGGAGAGGCCTGACGAACAAACTGACAAGGGGTCTGCCATGGCTCAAGAAATGTATGGGTTTCATAAATAAAAA